>JAKSZT010014539.1:14773-30040 GCA_026826555.1 Tolypeutes matacus | reverse complement strand
ATCCAACATTTAGTGTCTCCTGTTTTTTTAATAGCTGCCATTCTGATGGGTGTAAGATGGTATCTCATTGTAGTTTTGATTTGCATTTCCCTGATAGCAAGCGATGTTGAGTATTTTTTCATGTGATTTTTAGCCATTTGTATTTCTTCCTTGGAGAAGTGTCTTTTCAGGTCACTTGCCCATTTTTTATATGGGTTGTTTGTCCTTTTATTTTCGAGGTGAAGGATTTCTTTATATATGCAGGATATTAGGCTCCTATCAGATATATGGTTGCCGAATATTTTTTCCCATTGGGTAGGCTGCCTTTTTATTTTCTTAATAACATCCTTTGAGGTGCAGAAGTTTTTAATTTTGATGAGATTCCATTTATCTATTTTTTCTCTTGCTGCTCGTGTTTTGGCTGTGAAGTTCATGAAACCATTTCCTATTACAAGGTCCTGTAGATGCTTCCCTACATTATCTTCCAAGGTTTTTATGGTTTTGGCTCTTATATTTAGATCTTTGATCCATCTTGAGTTGATTTTTGTATAAGGTGTGAGATGGTATTCTTCTCTCATTCTTTGGGATATGGATATCCAGTTCTCCAAGCACCATTTGTTAAAGAGGCCATTCTCTCCCAACTGAGTGGGCTTCGTGGCCTTGTCAAATATCAGATGACTGTATATGCGAGGATCTATATCAGAACTCTCAATGCGGTTCCATTGGTCAGTAGGTCTATCCTTGTGCCAATACCATGCAGTTTTGATACTGTAGCTTTGTAGCATGTTTTAAAGTCAGGTAGTGTGATACCTCCAAGTTCATTTTTCTTTTTCAATATATCTTTGGCAATTCGGGGCCTCTTGCCTCTCCAAATATATTTTGTGGTTAGTTTTTCCAGTTCCTTAAAAAAATACAGTGTTGACTTTTATTGGGATTGCATTAAATCTGTAGATTAGTTTGGGTAGGATAGACATCTTGATGATGTTTAGTCTTCCTATCCATGAACAGGGAATATTTTTCCATTTATTTAAGTCTTCTTTGATTTCCTTTAACAGTATTGCTCCTGTAGTTTTCTGTATATAAGTCCTTTACATCTTTAGTTAAATTTATTCCTAGGTATTTGATTCTATTATTTACTATTGTAAAAGGTAGTTTTTTCCTGATTTCCTCCTCAGTTTGCTCATTATTGGTGTACAGAAATGCTACTGATTTTTGAGCATTGATCTTATTCCCCGCAACATTACTGAACTCCTTTATAAGTTCTAGAAGCCTTGTTGTCGATTTCTCAGGGCTTTCTATGTATAGGATCATGTCATCTGCAAATAATGAAATTTTTACTTCTTCTTTTCCAATCTGGATGCCTTTTATGTCCTTTTCTTGTCTCAGTGCTCATACAGGTACTTCTAAGACAATGTTAAATAGGAGTGGTGATAGTGGGCATCCTTGTCTTGTTCCCGATCTCAGAGGGAAGGCTTTTAGGATTTCACCATTGAAAATGATGTTAGCTTTGGGTTTTTCATATATACCCTTTATCATTTTCAGAAAGTTTCCATCTATTCCTATCTTTTGTAGTGTTTTTATGAGGAAAGAGTGCTGTATTTTGTCGAATACTTTTTCTGCATCTATAGAGATGATCATGTGATCATCTCTATAGATGCATCTGTAGAGATGATCATGTGATTTTTTTTCTTTCAATCTGTTTATGTGGTGTATTACATTGATTGATTTTCTTATATTGAACCATCCTTGCATACCCGGGATGAAACCCACTTGGTCATGGTGTATAAACCTTTTGACATGTTGTTGAATACGATTAGCAAGTATTTTGTTAAGGGTTTTAGCATCTAGGTTCATTAGAGAAATTGGTCTGTAATTTTCCTTTCTTGTGGTATCTTTATTTGGTTTTGGGTAATGTTGGCATCATAGAATGAGTTAGGTAATATTCCTTCTACTTCTATTTTTTGGAAGAGCTTAAGTAGAATTGGTGTTAGCTCTTTCCGGAATGTTTGGTAGAATTCAGCTGTGAAGCCATCTGGTCCTGGACTCTTCTTAGTTGGGAGGTTTTTGATGACTGAGTCTATCTCTTTACTTGTAATTGGACTGTTGAGTTCATCTATTTCTTCTTTCTTCAATGTTGGCTGTTTGTGGGTTTCTAGAAACTTGTCCATTTCCTCTAAATTGTCATTCTTGTTGGCATATAATTTTTCAAAGTATCCTCTTATGATACTCTTTATTTCTGTGGGGTCAGTAGTGATATCACCTTACTCATTCCTTATTTTATATATTTGCATCTGTTCTCTCTTTTTCTTTGTTAGTCTGGGTAAGGGTTTGTCAATTTTGTTGATATTCTCGAAGAACCAACTTTTGGTTTTGTTTATTGTTTCCAGTGCTTTCTTATTCTGTATTTCATTTAGTTCTGCTCTAATCTTTGTTATTTCCTTCTTTCTACTTCCTTTAGGTTTAGTTTGTTGTTGTTTTTCCAATTCCTCCAAGTGTACAGTTAGGTCTTCAATTTTCGCTCTTTCTTCTTTTTTAATATATGAATTTATGGCTATGAACTTCCCTCTCAGGACTGCTTTCACTGCATCCCATAGGTTTTGATATGTTGTGTTGTCGTTTTCATTAGTTTCAAGGTAGTTACTGATTTCTTTAGAAATTTCCTCTTTGAACCTACTGTTTGTCTACTTGTGCCTAACCTGTTTCTCTGGCCCTTGGTGATTTCCAACTTCTTTCCGTTGTGGTCAGAGAAATTACTTTGTATAATCTCAATCTTTCTGAATTCATTGAGTGTTGTTCTGTGGCCTAGCATGTGGTCTATTTTGGAGTATGTTCCATGTGCACTCGAGAAGAATGTAAATCCCGCTGTATTTCGGCGTAGTGTTCTGTATATATCTATTAAGTCCAGGTCTTCTAATGTATTGTTGAGTGCCTTAGTTTCTTTATTGATCCTATGTCCAGATGTTCTGTCTAATGATGATAGTGGTGTGTTGAAGTCCCCTCCTATAATTGTAGAGGCATTTATTTCTCCTCTTAGTTTTTCCAGAGTTTGCCGCACATATTTTGAGGCATCTCGATTAGGTGCGTAAATGTTGATGATTGTTCTCTCTTCTTAAGAGATTACTCCTTTTACTAATATGTAGTGTCCATCTTTGTCTCTTACAATAGTTTTGCATTTAAAGTCTATTTTGTCTGATATTAGAATAGCTACTCCTGCCCTTTTTTGGCTATTGTTAGCTTGTAAAATGGTTTTCCAGCCATTTACTTTCAGCCTCCTTGAATCCCTGGGTCGAAGGTGAGTTTTTTGTAGACAGCATATAGATGGATCATATTTTCTTATCCATTCTGCCTATCTGTGTCTTTTGATTTGTGAATTTAATCCATTAACATTCAGTGTTATTACTCGTAACGAATTTCTTACTTCAGCCATTTTTTCTTTGGGTCAATGTATGTCATATGTTGTTTTGTTTCTCTTTTTGTCTTTTCAGTTGTTTTTAAACTCTCCTCCAACTCTCTCTCCCTTGTTTTTCCCTTTCAACTTGTAGAGATTCCTTTAGTATTTCTTGAAGTGCTGGTTTCTTCTTGACATACTCTCTTAATTTCTGTTTATCTGTGAATATTTTTAACTCTCCATCATTTTTGAATGCCAATTTTGCTGAATAGAGAATTCGTGGCTGGAAGTTTTTTTCTTTTAGTGTTTTGACTATGTCATACCACTGTCTTCTTGCCTCCATGGTTTCAGCTGAGAAATCATCACTTAATCTTATTGTGCTTCCCTTGTATGTGATGGTTCTCTTTTCTCTTGCTGCCTTGAGTATTTTCTCTTTGTCTTGAGCATTGGACATTTTGAGAAGTATATGTCTTGGAGTTGGCCTGTTTGGATTTATACTATTTGGGATACGCTGTGCCCTCTGGATCTGTACATCCATCTCCCTCAATAGAGTTGGGAAGTTTTCAGCCATTATTTCTTTCAACACTCCTTCTGTTCCCTTTCCCTTCTCTTCTCCTTCTGGGATGCCCATAATGCGTATGTTTGTGCGTTTTGTATTATCGGTTAATTCCCTGAGTCCATGCTGGATTTTTTTCTATCTTTTTGTCTATCTGTTCTGCAATCTCTTTGATTTCAGCTGTATTGTCTTCCATATCACTAATTCTTTCCTCTGCCTGTTCAAATCTGCTGCCATGTGAGTCCAGCGTCTTTTTCATTTCTTGGCTTGTGCCATTGTTCACCACCATATCCATTACCTTCTTAGGCATGTTTGCTATTTCTTCAGTATGTTCTCCCATTGTCTTCTTTATATCCTTAATCTCTTCCTTCAGTTTTTTAAGTTGGTCCATGATATTTGTTTCCATAGATTTGATTAGTTGTTCGATGTTCTGCATTGCTTCCTGGTTTTTATTTTTTGCATTGGACTGGTTCATGTTTTCCAGTTTCTCAGAGTCATTTGTAATTTTTTGTTACCCTCTGGTCATCATATTTTCTTGATGGGTTTGTTCAGTTGATTAGCTTTTCTCTATGCTCTAGATTTTTATTTAGCTGTTGGTTCTGCGTGTGAGTTAAGTTTTCTCTTTGACAGTTTTTCTTCTTATTTTATTTCCTTGCTTCTTTCTATGTTCCCGTTCCGTCCACGCCATTGATCCGCGCAGATAGACGTCTGAAGCTTCTCACTCCACGCGTGCACAGCACAGACCCCCGGGCAGGACCCCATCCACAATCTGCCTTGCTCTGGGAGCTTGCAGTGTGTGCCCTCCTACACTATCGCCATCTTGGCCCCTTCTCCGAGACAAAAAAAATTTAAACCCATAAACAATTTGTAAAAAAAAAAAAAAAAAAAAAGTTGGAGAATAAGCTCTAAGATAATTTCTGACATGATGTGGTCTTGGGTAGTGCCCAGAATATGGAGGAGCTTGGGAAGACAGAGTACAGGTTGGTTAGTCATAGTCAGGGCCTCTGGGATAAGCAACAGCATCAATTGGGATTAGAGAATAATGATGTTGATGGTTTTTTAAATAAAGCAAAACCTAACATGAACTATTCTACATCAAACCAGTCATAATCAAAGACTTTTTTGATGCTACTTCTCAAAACATATTTGAATCTTCTCTTTTTAGCATCACCATCAAGCTAATTTCTGATCATGACAAGTATTGCAAAGAAAAACAAAGCTAGAATTAAGAGAATGTTTTCTGGTTGGTGGTACTTTAATCCCGGGGTGCCCTCAAGTTGTTTAAATGAGTGGATATCACTCAGTATTGGACATTATCTGCTGTGTCTTACTATATTTCAAACATACATTTCCTAGATTAAAAATATGCTCTTAGTTGTGTTTTATGTTAAATTTTGATAATGCAGCTTTGATCCTTCTTCCCTTATACCTCAAATAAATTAATTTAAGCCAACTACTCATAGTAGTTAACTAATTTCTGAAATAATTTTTGTGGATAGTACATGTAGCTCCTCTTTGGGTCTTATAAAGCCTTCATAGACACTGAAAATGAAAGCAATATTTACTCTCACGGAATTTCAGGCTTATTTCTAAGTTTGTGTACTGAGAGACTGTTAGCAAGAAGGAAAATTTTTTTGAAGGAGGACTCTTCTTTTCTAATATATGGATTCAATGTGATAAATTTGCCTTTAAGCACTGATTTTGCTGCATCCCAAAAGTTTTGTTATGTTGTATTTTCCTTTCCATTTTTTTCAAAAATTCTTTACTTTCCTTTGATACTTCTTTGACCCATGTGTTTTTAGAAGTGTGTTGTTCAATCTCCATATAGTTGGGGATTATCTAGCAACCTTTCTGCTAATGAGTTCTGGCTTAAACATTGTGGGTTAAGACTATGCTTTCTGTTCTTTTATATATGTTAAGATGTGCTTTATCACCAAGAGTATGGTCTCTCTTAGTGAATCTTCCATGTGAGCTTGAGAAGAATGTTTGTTTTGCTCTTGTTGGATGAAGTATTTTATAAAGTCAGTTAGATCCAGTTGACTGATGGTTCTGTTCAGTTCAGTTATATCTTTAATGATTTTCTGCCTGGATCTGCCAATTACTAGTAGAGGAATTACTGTTGAAGTCTCCAACTATAATAGTGTATTTGTCTGTTTCTTCTTTCAGCTCTGTTAGTTTTTTTGCCTCATGTATTTTAACACATTCTTTTTGGGCAAATACATACTAAGGATTGCTGTTTCTTCTTGGAGAATCGACCCCTAAAGCATTCTGTAATGGCCCTTTTTATCCATGATAATTTTCCTGGCTCTGAAGGCTGCTTTGTCTGAAATTAATATATCTTCTCCAGCTTTCTTTTGATTTGTGTTAGCATAGTATATGTTTCTCAACCTCTTTTCATTTTTTATTAGAAAAGTTGTGGGTTTACAGAAATACCATACACAAAATACAGGATTCCCATTTATCACCTTATTATTAACATTGTGCTTTAGTGTGGCACAGTTGTTAAAATTGATGAAAACACATTTTTATAATGGTACTATTAACTGTTGTTCCATGGTTTAAATTAGGGTTAACTGTTTCTGTTGTATAGTTCCATGGATTTTTTAAAAAAATTTGTATTCTAGCAACATTTGTAGAACCTAAAATTTCCCCTTCTAATGACATTAAAATATATAATTCATTTCTGTTAATGGTGTTCACAGTGTTGTGCTACCATCACCACCATCCCTTACCAAAACTTTTCCATCATCCAAAATAGGAGCCCTGTGTATTTTAAGCCTTAACTCTCTATTACCAAATGCCACTCCATTCCTTGGTAACGTATATTCTAGATTCTGACTCTGTGAATTTAATCTAATTATTTCATATCAGTGAGATCATACAATATTTTTCTTTTAATGTCTGGCTTATTTTACTCAACATGTTGTCTTCAGGGTTCATCCATTTTGTTGCATGTATGAGAACTTCGTTCCTTTTTAAAGCAGAATAATACTCCACTGTATGTGTGAACCACATTTTGTTTATCCACTCATCAGTTGATGGACACTTGGGTTGCTTCCATCTTTTGGCAATTGTGAATAATGCTGCTATGAATATCAGTGTGCAAATATATGTTTGCATCTCTGCTTTCAAATCTTTTGGGTATATACCTAGAAGTGGGATTGCCAGGTCATATGGTAATTCTATATTTAACTTTCTGATGAACCACCAAACTGTCTTCCACAGCAGCTGCACCATTTTATATTGTCACCAGCAGTGAGGTTTTTATGTCCCACCCTGACATCAGAACACTGTGCCAAGGGCCAGGTTGAGTACTCCACTGTTGTTAGCTGCAAAACTGGGCGTTCAGTTCACTGGCATTTACCATAATTTACCAGATTCTTCCTCCTACCCTTCCTTAGATGTTTCACAGTGTTCTGTTGGACTCCAGTGTTTAAAAATAGTTGACTCAGGCAGTTCCTGCTTGTTTTATTGTTTTTCTGGTGGAGGTATGGATTGCTAGTGCTTCCTATTCCCATTTCTCCACATCCTCTCCAACATTTATTTTCTGTGTGCGTGTGTGTTTTTTTAATAGTCATTCTGATGGGTGTGAAATGGTATTTCATTGTGATTTTGACTTGCATTTCCCTGATGGCTAATGATGTAGAGCATCTTTTCATGTGCTTTTTGGCCATTTGTATATCTTCTTTGGAGAGCTGTCTATTAAGTCTTTTGCCCATTTCTTCATTGGATTGTTTATTTTTTACTGTTAAGTTGAAGGAATTCTTTTGTGTGTGTGTGTGTGTGTGTGTGTGTATCTGATATTAATCCTTTAATAGATATGTGGCTTCCAAATATTTTCTCCCATTGAGTAGGTTGGCTTTTTTTAAAAGCAATTTTATTGAGATTCACATACCGTACAATCTATCTAAAGTGTACATTCATTGACTTTTGGTATAATCACAGAATTGTGCATTCATCACCACAATCAATATTAGAATATTTTCATCACTCCAAAAAGAAAACTCACCCTCCCTCTAGCAGTCACCTCTCAATCTCTCTCACCTCCCACACTGTACATATTCACCAATCTAATTCCATCTCTACAAATGTATCCATGTTTACAGTTTATATAAATGGAGTCAGATAACTTGCCATGCTTTGTGCCTGGTTTCTGTCACTTAGTATAATTCTCTCTCTTTAACAATTGATGATAAAATATTAATATATTACTATTTACTGCAGTCCAGAGTCTGCTTTAGGTGTACTTTACACAAATTGGGTTGTTTGCTTTTTGTTGTTTAGTTGAAGGATTTCTTTATACATACCGGATAGTAATCCTTTACTGGATATATGACTTCCAAATATTTTCTCCCACTGCATAGGCTTTTTACTTTAATGATAAAGTCCTTTGAGGAACAAACATTTTTAATTTTGAGGAGGTCCCATTTATCTATTTTTTTCTTTTCTTGCTTGTACTTTGGGTGTAAAGTCTAAGAAATCCTTGTCTAACACAAAGTCCTGAAGATATTTTCTTTTAGGAGTTTGATAGTTCTAGTTCTTATTTTTAGGTCTTTGATCCATTTTGAGTTGATTTTTTTATATGGTGTAAGCTAGGGGTCCTCTTTTTTTTTTTTTTTTTTTTTTTTTTAAATGGAGATCCAGTTTTCCCAGCACCATTTGGGGAAGAGACTATTCTTTCCCACTTGAGTGGTCTTTGCTACCTTGTCAAAAATCATTTGGCCATATATGTGAGGGTTGACTTCTGAGCTCTCAGTTCTATTCTATTGGTCTACATATCTGTCCTTGTACCAGTAACATGCTGTTCTGATTACTGTGGCTTTGTAATAAGTTTTAAGATCAGGAAGTGTGAGACCTCAAACTTCATTCTTTTTCAAGATGGCTTTAGCTATTCGGGGCCCCTTCCCCTTCCATATAATAGTTCTTTTTTCTTTCTGCTCCTCAACCTGATGCATTTCAAGTGACACGTCTTCAAGTTCGGAGTCTTTCTTCTGCCAACTATAATCTGCTCTTAAAACCCTCCTGGGAATTTCTCACTTCAGTTACTATGGTCTTTAACTCCAGTTGTTTGGTTCCTTTTTCAAGTTTCTTTCTCATTGCTTAGACTCTCATATTGTTCATTCATTGTTCATCTTAAATCCTTTAGTTGTTTCAGTATACTTTCCTTCATCTCCTTGAGCATTTTTAAGATCTTTTTATTAATTTTTAAATATTTTTTAAAATATATTTTTTATTTATTTTTAAAAGATACTTATTTTACATAGAATATTACATAAAAAAATATAAGGAATTCCCATATGCCCCACTCCCCACACCTCCCACTTTTCCCCACATTAACAACTTCTTTCATTAGTGTGGTACATTCATTGCAATTGATGGGCATGTTTTAGAGCATTGCCACTAAGCATGGACTTGAAATTACATTTTAGTTTACACTTCTCCCACTCAATTCTGTAGGCTATGGCAGGATATATAATGGCCTGTATCTGTCACCACAATGCCTTTCAGGTCAATTCCAAGTCCTGAAAATGCCCCCATATTACACCTCTTTTTCCCTCTCCCTGACTTCTGCACCTTCAGTGGCCACTGTCTCCACAGCAATGATGTAATTTCTTCCATTGCTAGAATCACAGTAAGTCTATTGTAGAATACCAGTAAGTCTACTCTAGTCCATATTTTTTTCCCAAATCCTAAGGATTCTGGGACGGTGATGCCCACTCCACCTCTAATTGAGAGGGGACTTCGATCCCATATAGCTGATGGATGGGTCTCTTTTGCTTGCAGTTGTAGACTCTCTCAGTTCCTTGGTGTGGTGGTTGTCCATTTTCACCTCCTTGTTAGTTGTCCTGGGTGAGTCCAATGAACAGGAGTGTATGTGTTGCAGCTCCACTGAGGCTCAGGGCCCAGCTGGCACATGGACAGCCCAAAGATTCAAGTCTCTTGGACGTACACCTACCAACTCCAGGACCAACTATAGGTTCAAATAAAAGAGGCATGTGTAGAGAAGTCACATCTAAGTCCAACTCTGTCATTGCCCCTGTACTTGGGGAATTGCTGCTGTTCCACTAGAAAATATGGCAGAGCTCCCCAGGATGGAGATTCAACAATCCTTCCACTGTTGTGTGAATCTCTACCCACTGTGGCAATGCCCCTTGAACATTTGAACATATTTATATACCTTATATGTATGCCCAGGTGAACTTCCTCCCACACATCCCCCATCACTGACACCCCACACCATTGATCCTCCCCTGCTAGTTGCAACCTTTCTGTGATTCAAAACTTCTTAGAAAATGAAGCCAAGAATATTGCCGAATTTGATTAATAGGAAAATGAAATAATAATGATAGAGTTAAACATAAGAAATAAAATACATAATAATTTAGAAAAATAAAACTAAAATAAAGTTAAAAATGGGGTATTAAAAAAATATTAACAAAAGCATTTTTTGATGTTTTGCTGTTAATCACTGTGATATCTGTTGTCCTGTATGTACGGTGGCATTTCCTTCCATTTTTTTCCCCAGTGTCTTACTTTTTTTTTTTCTCTTTGGAGAAGTTTTAGGTCACGGTAAAGTTACTTACAGAATATAGGGGACTCCCATATATCCAGCATCCTCCCTCCTTCCCCCTTCCCTGTTTTTCACGTGGATTGTACATTTGTTACAACTGATGTACAAATATTGAAACATAGCTACTAACCATAGTCAGTGGTTTACATTATTATGGTTTATATTTTAAACCATACACTTTCATAAATTTTTGCTGGAATTTAACATGGCCTGTATCCATCATTGCAAGATCATGCAGAACACTTCTTTTGCCCCCTAAATACCCCCTCTTCCATCCAATCTATTTCTTCCTTTCCCTCCCCTCGGGGCCATGGCGACCACCATGAAGGACAAGATTCATAAGATATTTGCTACAACCCTGAGGGCTTGACACACTAGTCTGTCCTCCCCTATCAGGAACTGCCCATGCTCTTGAGAAACATTCTCCCCTCTCTGTTTGAGAACATACTGGGCCTCCCCAGATTGGGAGTCCAACTCCTTCCCACTCATTATGTGGGTCTCCCCTCACTGATACAGCACAGTATGACAAAATGATCACTTGCACGTTCTCTTGGAGATTGCCCTAAGTGTGCCCTATCCCAAATGCCCCCCCATCCGACACCCTAAACCAGTAACCTTTCCTTGTCATATTGCCAAAAGAGCTTTCCCAACATTTTCATTTCAGCCACTTACCCACCAATCCCCAGTGTTCACCTGCTCCCTCCCCCAACCCTCAAGGTGCCTTGTCAAATATCAGGTGACTGTATATGCGAGGATCTATATCAAAACTCTCAATTCGGTTCCACTGATCAGTATGTCTATCCTTGTGCCAATACCATGCTGTTTTGATCACTATAGCTTTATAGTATATTCTAAAGTCAGGTAGTGTGATTCTTCCCATTTCATTTTTCTTTTTCAGTATGTCTTTGGCTATTTGGGGCCTCTTGCCCTTCCAAATACATTTCATAGTTAGTTTTTCCAATTCAGTAAAAAATGCTGTGTTGATTTTTTTTTTTTTGGATTGCATTAAATCTGTAGATTAGTTTGGGTAGGATAGATAACTGAATGGTATTTAGTCTTCCTATCCATGAACAGGGAATATTCTTCCATTTATTTAAGTCTTCTTTGATTTTTTTTAACAGTGCTGTGTAGTTTTCTGTGTATAAGTCATTTACATCTTTAGTTAAATTTTTTCCTAGATATTTTATTTTTTTTAGTTATCCTAAATAACTAATTATTAGTGCAACAGCTTATCCTTTACTTTAGAAGGGGTATCTCGACATGCCCTACACCACTGGACACCTAGAAATTTCACTGGGGTGGAAGGACCTTGCATTTTTGTTGGATTTATCTCCCATTCTCTCTCACGCAAATGCCTTACCACTAAATCTAGAGTCTTTGCTACTTCTTGCTCAGTAGGTCCCATCAACACGATATCATCAATATAATGGACCAGTGTGATGTCTCGTGGGAGGGAGAGATGATCAAGGTCCCTACGGACAATATTATGACATAGGGCTGGAGAGTTGATATAGCCCTGAGGCAGGATAGGGAAGGTATATTTTCTTCCTGATTTCCTCCTCAGATTGTTCAGTACTAGTGTACAAAAACATTACTGATTTTTGCGTGTTGGTCTTATATCCTGCCACTTTGCTGAACTCATTTATTAGTTCAAGTAGCTTTGTTGTGGATACTTCAGGATTTTCTAAATACAGGATCATGTCATCCGCAAACAGTGAGAGTTTTACTTCCTCTTTTCCTATTTGGACGCCTTTAATTTTTTTGTCTTGTCTAATTGCCCTAGCTAGAACTTCTAGTACAATGTTGAATAACAATGGTGACAGACAGTGGGCATCCTTGTCTTGTTCCTGATCTTAGGGGGAAAGCTTTCAACCTTTCCCCATTGAGTATGATGTTGGCTGTGGGTTTTTCATATATGCCTTTATCATATTGAGGAATTTTCCTTTTATTCCTATCTTTTGAAGTATTTTTATCAAAAAAGGATGTTGGATTTTGTCTAATGCCTTTTCTGCATCTATTGAGATGATCATGTGGTTTTTTTCCTTCAACTTGTTAATGTGGTGTATTACATTGATTGATTTTCTAATGTTGAACCAGCCTTGCATACCAGGAATAAATCCCACTTGGTCGTGATGTATAAGTCTTTTGATATGCTGTTGGATTCGATTTGCAAGTATTTTGTTGAGAATTTTTTGCATCTATGTTCATGAGAGAGATTGGTCTGTAATTTTCTTTTCTTGTGGAATCTTTATCTGGCTTTGGTATTTGGTATTGGTGTTGGCTTCATAAAATGTGTTGGGTAATTTTCCCTCCTCTTCAATTTTTTGGAAGCGTTTAAACGGGATTGGTGTTAATTCTTTTAGAAATGCTTGGTAGAACTCACCTGTGAAGCCATCTGGTCCTGGATTTTTCTTTGCTGGGAGATTTTTGATGGCGGATTCAATCTCCTTAATTGAGATTGGTTTGTTAAGTTCTTGTATTTCTTGTTGTGTCAGTGTAGGTTGGTTATGAGTTTCTCGAAATTTGTCCATTTCATCCAGGTTGTCTAGTTTGTTGGCATATAGTTTCTCATAATATCCTCTTATGATTCTTTTTATTTCTGTGAGGTCATTTGTAATTTCCCCCCTTTCATTTCTGATTGTATTTATTTGCATCTTCTCTCTTTTTTTCTTTGTTAGTCTAGCGAGGGGTTTGTCAATTTTATTGATCTTCTCAAAGAACCAGCTTTTGGTTTTGTTGATTTTCTCTATTGCTTTTCTGTTTTCATTTTCATTTATTTCCGCTCTAATCTTTATTATTTCTTTCCTTCTTTTTGCTTTGGGATTGGTTTGCTGTTCTTTCTCTAGTTTCTCAAGTTGTTCAGTTAAATCTTTGAGTGTAGCTCTTTCTTGTTTCTTAATATAGGCATTTAGAGCAATAATTTCCCTCTCAAGACTGCCTTTGCTGTATCCCATAAGTTTTGATATGTTGTGTTCTCATTTTCATTTGTCTCAATATATTTACTGATTTCACTTGCAATTTCTTCTTTGACCCACTGAATATTTAGGAGTGTGTTGTTCAGTCTCCACACATTTGCAAATTTCCTTTTTTCCTGTCTGTTATTGATTTCTAGTTTCATTCCATTATGATCTGAGAAGGTGCTTTGTATAATTTCAATCTTTTTATATTTATTGAGAGCTGTATTGTGACCTAACATGTGGTCTATCCTGGAGAAAGATCCATGGGCACTTGAGAAGAATGTATAACCCGCTGAGTTTGGATGCAGTGTTCTGTATATGTCTGTTAGGTCTAACTTGTTTATCATATTGTTCAAGTTCTCTGTTTCCTTGTTGATCTTCTGTCTAGTTGTTCTATCTAATGACGTGAGAGGGGTGTTGAAGTCTCCGACGATTATTGTAGAAATGTCTATTTCTCCCTTCAGTTTTGCCAGAGTTTGTCCCAGATATTTTGGGGCACCCTGGTTAGGTGCGTAGATATTTATGACTGTTATATCTTCCTGGACAATCGTCCCTTTTATTAATATATAACGGCTTTCCGCATCTCTTATCACTTTTTTGCATTTGAAGTCTGTTTTGTCTGATATTAGTATAGCTACCCCTGCTCTTTTCTGTTTACTATTCGCGTGGAGTATCTTTTTCCAATCTTTTACTTTCAGCCGGCTTGTATCCTTGGGTCTGAGGTGAGTTTCTTGTAAGCAGCATACGGATGGCTCATGTTTTTTTATCCATTCTGTCAGCCTGTATCTTTTGATTGGGGAATTTAATCCATTCACATTCAATGATATTACTGAAAATGCACTATTTATTTCCTCCATTTTATTCTTTGGTTTTCATATGTCACCGTATTTTTGTCTCTCTTTTCACTCTTTTGGTTATCCTTTCTGCTTTTCTTTCTTCTATACTCTCCTCCACGCCTCTCTCTCCTGTCTTTTTTCTTTCAGGTTCTAAGGCTTCCTTTAATATTTCCTGCAAAGGTGGATTCTTTTTTGCAAACTCTCTTAGTTTCTGTTTGTTTGTGAATACTTTATATTCACCTTCATATTTGAAGGACAGTTTTGCTGGGTAAAGAATTGTCGGCTGGCAGTTTTTCTCTTTCAGTTTCCTAATTGTATCATACCACTGTCTTCTCGCCTCCATGGTTTCTGAAGAGAAATCTGCACTAAGTGTTACTGGACGTCCTTTGTATGTGATCGTTTGCTTCTCTCTTGCTGCTCTGAGAATTTTCTCTTTATCTTTCACATTTGACATTCTGAATAATGTGTGTCTTGGCGTAGGTCTATTTGGATTTATTCTTATTGGGGTATGGTGAGTTGCTTGGACATGTAAGTTCATTTCTTTCGTGAGAGTTGGGAAATTTTCAGCTATTATTTCCTCAAATACTCTTTCTGCCCCTTTTCCTTTCTCTTCTCCTTCTGGAACCCCCATGACACGTATGTTCTTGCCTTTTGTGTTGTCATTCAACTCTCTGAGCCCCTGCTCAATTTTTTCCCATTCTTTTCTCTCTCTGTTCTTTTCTCTCTTCAATGTTAGCTGCTTTGTCTTCAGTATCACTTATTCTTTCTTCTATCATTTCGAGTCTGCTGTTGTATGCTTCAAATGTATTTCTGACTTCACCTATTGTGTCTTTCATTCCCATGAACTCCGTTACTTTTCTGTTCAGGATTTCAAATTCTTCTTTGCGTTCTCTCAATGACTTCTTGATGTCATTGATCTCTTTAACTATATTGTCTTTCATCTCATTAATTTGATTTTGGAAATGTGTGCTCATCTCACT
>JAKSZT010014539.1:0-14673 GCA_026826555.1 Tolypeutes matacus | reverse complement strand
GAAAACTGGGCACTGGACCCAGTAATTGGTTGTAGAGTCGTTTCCTAGGGCCTTGGGCAGGGAGGCTATAGAGGCCAGGAAAAGACTCTCTTACTTATTAATTTCTTATGTGTACTTTCTTGGTCTGCCAGGAGATGGCGCTTGTTGGCTGCTCTCAATTCAATGCCTGGTCGGAGCTTATTTGTTGTGACACAGACCAGATCAATGTGATAGAGCTTCCTGTCTGGGGGCTTGGAGCCCTGTGATTAAAATTTTCTGAGACAGTTCTCCAGACTTCTCTCATAGTGACCCCTTTTCCCAGCTAGGAAATATTTCCACTCCCTTCTGAATCCTCAACAATCAGTCCCTGTTAGTAGAGGATGAGATTGGGAGGTTTGTATATCTTTAGCCCCTTGCAGTCTCCAAAGCAAACAATGGCGCAGCCCCACCCAGCCTGGAAGGGCTCTAGGGACAGGGCAGACCAAACCTGGGAGTCCAAAGCAGGGTCAGTCCCAGGCTCTCTCTCCGCTCTCCCGTGGTGTCCTCAACAGTTAGTCCAGGCTAGAAGAGAGGGAGGTTGCGAGGATCAGATTTCTCCATTCCTCTTTAGGCTCCCAGGGCAAACCGCTGTGTGGAAGGGTCCGTGGGGCTCTGCAGCCCCAATTCAGGTCAGAACCTGTGTCAGCCTAAGGCTGTGTCACTCTCTCTCCCCTTTCCGGGAGTGGTAGATCCCTGGAGCCCCCTTTGTCTGTGGTCGCAGGCCCAGGGGCCCGAGAATTCTGAAGAGTGTGGGGGAGGGTGCCGGCAGCTGCAGAAGCTGCTACTGGCAACTCACAGTTCTGTAGTCGCGATTTCCCTCTTCTGTCCCTCTGTCCTCTGGGTGGTGTGCAGCCTTCTGCTGACCTAAACCCTAGAAGATCTTTTTCGGGGCTGTTTCAGCTTGTCCTCTAGCTATTTTTCTGGAGAAGAGATTCCCGTGTCTTACTAGTCCGCCATCTTCCCGGAAGTACAACAACTCTTACTGATATTTCAATCCATGAGCATGGAATATTCTTCCAATTATTTAGTTCTTTTTAAAATTTCTTTTAGCAATGAGTTGTAGTTTTCTGAATACAAGTGCTTTACATTATTGCTTAAGTTTATTCCTGAATATTTGGGTTTTATCTGTCATATTTATTTTCACCACTCTTTTGACACTTTTAGTTATTATAATCTTCATTTCTAGACTCTCTTCCAGGCCTCTATCTCCTGTCTTTTCTTTTCTGGCTGTAGCACATCCTTTAGTATTTCCTGCAAAGCAGGTCTCTTGGTTACAAACTCTCTCAGTTTCTGTTTATCTAAATCCACCCTCATTTTTGAAAGACAATCTTGCCGAATATAAGATTCTTGGCTGGAAGTTTTTCTCTTGTAGTATCTTAAATATATCATAGCACTGTCTTCTTGCCTCCATGGTTTCTGGTGAGTAATCAGCACTTAATCTTATTGGGTATCTCTTATACATTATGTATTGCTTTTCTCTTGCTGCTCTCAGAATTCTCTCTCTGTCTTTGACATTTGGCATTCTGGTTAGTATGTGTCTCGGTGTTGGTCTATTGGGATTTTGTTGGATGGGAGTACGTCGTGCTTCTTGGACATGGATATCTATGTCCTTCAATAGGGTTGGGAAATTTTCTACCATTATTTCTTCAAATATTCCTTTTCCCTTTCCTTCTCTTTCTGGGACACCCATGACACATATGTTTGCATGTCTTTTGCTGTCCTTTAGTCCCCTGAGACATGGTTCAAAATTTTCCATTCTTTTCTTCATCTGTTTTTTTGTATATTCGCTTTCAGAGGCCATTTCTTCAAGCTCACCAATACTTTCTTCTGCCTCCTCAAATCTGCTATTATATGATTCCAGTGTATTTTTAATTTCATTTATTGCACCTTTCATTCTGGTAAGATCTGCTATTTTTCTATGTATACTTTCAGATTCTTCTTTGTGCTCATCCACTGGCTTCTTAATATCCTTAATTTCTTTAGCCTTCTCATTGAATTTATTAAGGAGATTTGTTTGAACATGTATGATTAGTTGTTTCAACTCCTTTATGTCATCTGGATGCTTATATTGTTCCTTTAACTGGACCATATCTTCCTATTTCTTGGTATGGATTGTAATTTTTTGTTGGTGTCTTGGCATCTGGCTTAATAGATGTATTTATTGTGGGTACAGTTTTTCTCTTTAGTTTAAGGTTTTCTTGCCCTTTGTCCCTTGCTGGTTGTGTATTAGGAGCCAGCTATGTAGTTGGTGTTGTAAGCTATGGAGGCTCAAGGTGCCCTCATTTCCCCAGGGACCGATGAAGCTTCTTCTACCTTTCTCCATTGCCAAGTGTAAGGGACAGAGCCACAGTCATGTGTAATAATCCACATCCTGAAGTTCTATACTGTAGTTGCCCTGAGAGACTGATAAAGCTTCATCCTCCCTTCTCCCATACCTGGGGCCAGGTTGGTGCTGCAGATGTGGGCAGCAATCTATGTCGTGTGGTTCCACATTTGCCCTGGGTAGACTTCTGACTATTCAGTGTGTGCCTGCTGAATGTACCTGCAGTTACCTGGAGAGGCTGGTACAGGGCTCACCAGCTTCTTCCTTGCTATAGATGGGGCTGAAACCTAGGCTAGAGCTGCAGGCTGCTCTGGGTGAAAGAAGCCAGTCCCTACGGTCATTGTGATTTTCAGTCAGCCCGGCTACCCCTCATGCTGTGGGTGGAGTCAAATGGCATCTACCGGCCTCTTTCCGACTTGTACAGGTTCAAACTTTAGCTATTCTTAGTGTTATACTTTAGCCAGCCGAATTTACTAATCAGTAGCTGATTAGTACTGAAATTGATGGCCAAACCGTCTCTTCCTCCTCTGTTTTTGGGAAATGGAGCTTCCAATTCCAGCCACAGAATAGCTCTTTAGGAGGCTTGCACCACCAGAGTACAATGATCACTGGCCTCTGTGGTGCTGCCTGTACTTTCCTGGGGAGGCTGGCACAAGTCCCCCCAGTTTCCTTCCTGCCAGAGGTGGTGGTGGGGCTTATGCTAGAGCTGCAATCTGATCTGGATGGAAAGAAGCCAGTCTCTACGAGCTCTGTGATTTTCAGTCCAACCCGTTTCCCCTCCTGCCTGGGGCGCAGTTAAAATGGTGGCTACCAGCCTCTTTTTGACTTGGACAGGTTCAAACTTTAACTATTCTTAGGGTTATACTTTAGCCTGCTGAATTTACTAATCATCAGCTGAAGCTGGTGCCCAATCGTCTCTTCCTCCCCCATTTTTTGGAAGTGGACCTTCCAATTCCAGCTGTGGAATAGCTCCCCAGGCAACTGGTGCAGCCAGTGGAGGATGGACACCGGTCTCCGGCGCATGGAGTGCTCTACTTATGAATCTTCTCTGCAGATGGGCAGTCTCCTCCTTCCATCTTTTGAGGATCTTGCAGGATGCTCTTTTGGTCTCCTGGAGCCCCCAAACAGATCCTTTAGATAGGTCTGGGTGATTATTAACTGCCCTATAGCATCAGCTGACTCGAGAATTTCCTTACTCTGCTGCCATGCCATCTTGCTGGTTGCCCTCCATGTACAAACTTTTAAAAAAAGTTTTTAGTTTGAAATCTGTATTGTTTTTGACATGCATATTTTTAAGAGATTACTTTTCAAAAAAGTATTTGTCATTGATTCAAAACATAAATAACAGTCAAAATTGTGCCAAATTACTTATAGGCCCTAAAGGTAAGTTCAACTTTGTCAGTTATTGAAATGAAAGCTTAAAGTGTTAATATTAATACTCTTGAAAAGTGTTACATACATTTGGACACATTATTTGTTGAATGAGAAAATACTGGCTTTTGAAAAAGTTGGGTTAAAAGGTTTTCTTTTAAACATAGGTGGATTATTATCCTTGTTTTTTGAGACCAAGAATAATATAATTGAAATTGACTTCCAGTTAAACAAGGCCAGTAAAGCACAATTCTTCAGTTTTGTTCCCTCTTGAAACACCACTGAAATGACAGAAAAGGCATTTTTAAAAGCATAAACCCATACAGATGAAGACAATTACAGAGGAGTTACAACAGAAAAGAGATGTCAGTATACTTTTAGAAGGTGGAAAGCAGATGCCTGAATGATAACTAACTTAGCCAGCTAGGGAAAGCTGAAACTTTAGCCTTGGTTGGGGTAGCTTTTAAGAGATGAGCTGATTTATCCTGTAGTTTCTTCCTGTACCATTGCAACTAGACAACTGCTTCTCCCTCACCCCCAAAGAACACTAGAAAATTACTTTTTATAAGACTTCTGTTAGAGAGACAGCTTTCCAGGGAAAGCTGAGACAAGGTGAAAATCTTCATATAAACATATACCTTCTCCCTGCCCCTCCCTCTCTCCCCAGTTATTACAAAAGTGATAGCATTTACTGAGCTGTTACTGTGAGCCAAGCAATATTTTACATGTATCATTTCATTTAATCCTTATAGCAACCCTATCATGAAAGTAATGTTATTATACCTACCCACAATTACAGTTAGTAAGTTTCAGATCTGGGATTCAGTTCCAGGTAGTCTGGCTCAAGAGCTTATGCTAGGGATTGGCAAACTTATAACCTGCCTGCCAAATCCAGCCCAATACCTTTTTATATAGACAACAAGGCAAGAATGTTTTTTATGTGTCTAGTAACTTTCTATGCCGGCTTAACAAATTACCACAAATTTAGTCCTAAAACAACACAGATTAAATATTTTATGGTTCTCTTGGTTAGAAATCTGAGTTAAAAATCAAAGTGTTGGCAGGACTTTATTCCTTTCTTGAGGCTCAAGGGGAGAATACATTTCCTTGCCCTTTCTAGTTCCTAGAGACTGTCTGCATTCCTTGGCTTGTGTCTCTCTTCATCCACCTTCAAAGCCAGCAACAGTGGGTTGAGTCCTCCTTACATTACATCAGTGCTACCTTCTTTTCTGCCTCCCCTCCCACTTTTCAAGAATTACAGTTTGCCCACCTGGATAATCCAGGATAATCTATTTTAAAATCAGATGATTAGCAGTCTTAATTTGACCTGCAACCTTAATTCCCCTTTGCCTTGTGTTTTAGTTTCCTAGGCTGCTCCAAGCAAATAATGTGAAATGTGTTGGCTTCAACATTGGGGATTTATTAATTTACAGTTTTGAGTCTGAAAATGTCCAAATGAAAACATCATCAAGGTAATGCTTTCTTCCCAAAGACTGGTGTTCTGGGGCTCGCTGCTGGTGATCCTTGGCTCCTCTGTTACATTGCAAGGCACATGGCGGCGTCTGCTAGTCTCTTCCTTCTCTTAGGGGTTTCGTTGATTTCAGTTTCTTGCTTCCATGGCTTTCTCTCTCTGTGTCTGAGTTTCATTCTCTTATAAAGGAGTCCATAATAGGATTAAGACCCATCCTGAATGAAGTGGGTCCCACCTTAACTGAAGTAGCCTCATTAAAATATCCTAATTATGAATGGATTAACTTTAAGAACATGTTTTTCTGGGGTACATACAGCTTCAAACCACCCACCATATAAGATAACATGTTCAAAGGTCCCAGCAATTAGGAAGTGGACTTCTCTGGGTGGCATTATTCTATCTAACAATGTGGTTTTAAAAAATTAAAATAAGAAAAATATTTTGACACGTGAAAATTATATGAAATTCAAACTTCAGTGTTCATATATAGAGTTTTTATTAGAACAACCTTGCTTATTCATTTATGTATTGTCTGTGGCTGATTTTATACTACAGTAGTGGAGTTGAGTCATTGAGACAGAGACCAAATGGCACTCAAAATCTAAAATATTTACTCTCTGGCCCTTTACAAAAAGGGTTTTTACCCCTGACATAGAACTTCTCATAAGGTTTTTTGTGCTCTATTCTTAAATATTAATAGCCAGCCTAGGATTTGAGACATTTGAAGAAATCATCTAACATGAAATGTGGAGACTAAAGCAAACAGAAAAAGTAACTCAGAGGAAGGAGGGACAATGTAGAAAACAGAATAAAATTGCAAGAAAAAAAATCCCCTATAAATAGTATTTTCAGAGTTAACAGAAAGACTTTTGCAACCCAGAAACTAAGGCAGGATACTACCAAAAAATTTTGTATATTTACAGATCAAGAAAGAGCTCTTGGAAAATAGATTATAGCAAAAGGAAAACATCAATAGGAATATTGAAAATTATAGCCAAGGAAATCTTTCACAAAGTAGAATAAAACACACAGAAAAAAGATAGGAGACAAAGGATCATTTCAGGATCCATCATTTGACTGGAAGTTCTAGAAAGAGAAAATGTAGGGCAGGGAGATGGGATGGTGTTAAGATATATTCCCCCTACCCAGTCCGCTACTGCCCCCTGCCCACTCCCCCACCCCCGCATATTCCTCTGTCTTTTTGTAGTCCTTGTTTTCCTCATTGACAATACCATACATTGAAACAACCTCTTCTATCAGTTCCACTCTTGTTTTCTCTAAACTCAAGGCAAGGAGGTAGACTTGACTTGTGTGACCCTCCCTCCTCGTTCATATACTGTTGTCAGCCTCCTTCAGTGGCTGAGTTTCCCACTGTCTCCACATTAGTGTATGTAAAGGGACTTTATCATCACATTTTTTTTTTCAGGGAGATGAACTATTCTAAGTTCAGTTACCACCACTTCCAGTAACTACTGAAATGTGTTTCTTTTAATAACACCCTAATATTCTTCTATACTCCAAAAGTAGAATCAGCTGCCTGTGGAATGATCCTACCAGCATTTAAGTGCAATATGCCCAAAATACAACTGCTCAGCTCCTTTAGAACCTCCTCTTTCTCCTCCCAACTGTGCTGTTTTTCTTAATAATTCCTCCATTTAGAAATTTGGAGTATTCTCTACCTCCTATAACCAATAAGTCTTATAAATTCTATGTCTTAATGTCACTCACATCTGCCCCCCTCAATTTCATCTCCACTTCCTTCCTTTACTTCAGACCCTCATCATCTCTAACTTTTGTTTTGGATATCCTCACTCTTCCCTGTCCATGGCGCTGATATACCGAGGCACAGTTTAAATCATGTTTAATGCAAAGCTCACAGTTTCATCCTTACCACATACCGAATAAAGTTCACTTTTCCTCAGACTGACACCTTTCAGCTTGTCTTTCACCTGCCTTTGATTATCTCTCATGACTCTCTCCATAAATAGAAAAACTTTTCTTTTTAGTCAGTTTAGATTATACTCTGTTCCCTCATGAACATCCTCTACTTTATTGCTTTTCCCTGTACTGACCACTCTGCCCAGTATGCCTTTCCTGCAAACCCCAACTGCTGATGGAAATCTCATCCAGTAGAGAAGGCCACATCATAAACCATTCCCTCCAGGATGCTCTAGAACAGTCACCATGCTTTATTTATGCCATAGAAGATTATTTATCCACAAGTGTAACCCCTGAAAACACTAAAATAACAGGATTAGTTTGTGGGTTTTTTTGTTTGTTGGTTGGTTGGTTGGTTTGTTGGTTTGTTTTTAACAGTTTTTCCATTTTAAATCACATCTTTTAAATAAATGAAGAGTAGTTTGCCATACTGTGGCCCATGGTGATGGTTAGCAATGTAATTTTAGCTCAAGCTGTTGGATAGGGAAGGGGTGGTTCAAATAGTGAAGTAAGTGATCTGGTGTCTGCCCACCTCTTCAACTTCACATTCTACCAGTCTCCCTAGTGCTCATTAAACTCCAGGCTAGCTGGCCTCTTTCTATTCATCAATTATTACTAGTCCTTATTCCACCTAGGGGTCTGTAGCAGTTTGGCAGTTTGATATAGTTATGGATTCCAAAAATAGACATTGGATTATGCTTGTAAACTGGTCTGTTCATCTGGGCATGATTAAGTTATGATTAGGGTTTTGATTGGGCTACATCAGTAGGGCATTGAGCCCTGCCCCTTGGAGGGTAGGGAATCAAACATAAAAGACATGGCAAAGGACAGGGTTGGAGTTGTGAGTTGGAGTTGTCAGTTGGAGTTCTGATATTGAAGTTTTAATGCTGGATCCTGGGGAAGCAAGCACACAGAGGAGCGTGGTTGTGAGGAAGGAGAGAAGGCCCCCAGGAAGAGACGAGCCATTCTCCTAATAGTCTACAGCTGGCCTTGTGGAGCTAACAGAGCAGCTGGGCCCAGAAAGAAGCAAGCCCTGGGAAGAGAGGAACTCAGGAAGCCTGATCCCTTACAGACTTCGGCAGCCATCTTGCTCCAACATGTGGCAATAAACTTTGGTGAGGGAGGTAACTTGTGCTTCATGGTCTGGTAACAGTAAGCTTCTACCCCCAACAAATACCCTTTATAAAAACCAACAGATTTCTGGTATTTTGCATCAGCACCCCTTTGGCTAAGACAAGGTCTTTGGACTTGCTACGCATGTTGGCTATAGGCTTTTGCCCTAGATTTTGAACATATTAACTTCTCATTCTGGCCTCTGCTGAAATGTCATCTCAAACACTCTCAAAGCAGTATAATAGTAGAGCATAGAGATTAAGAAAGCTGGTTCTCTAGCCGTAATCCTGGCTAGAGTATTGCTATTGCTATTCTCAGCCCTGTATTTATGTTTCCTTTCCTTGTTTTATTGTCTTCTTAGCACTTATCGCTGGATAATTACTTTTTGGTGTTGTTGTTAGGCCAGTAAAAAGAATTTATTTGGGATATGGGGGAAAGAACAGAGTTTGCTAAGAAGTGGGAGAGAAAGATGGAAATATACACCAAAATTTGGTGCAGGCTTCTCTAGGCAGAGAGAGCCAGTTATTTTATTTTACTTTTTGTTTGCTTGCTCATGCATTTTGCTTTCCCCTAAGCTTCAAAGGTCAGAGATTTTTTTGTCTTGTTTGCTGTTTCCCTGAGCCTAAGCAGAGCATACCATATAGCATGTGCTCCCAGTAAATATTTGTTGAATAAATAAATGAATGAATGCTATCAGAGCATCATAAGTTTTGCCTACGGAGTTGGTTTGGATTTCAATCACTGTTATTCTTGCTTTTAAATTCTAAATTACTATTAATGTGGCTTCATTATTATCAAGTAAGTGTGTTGTTATGGGTTGTTTGATTTGCATCAGCAGTGTTTTCAGTCAGTTATTTTCTAATAGCTAGATCTTAAAGTATGTAATCATAATAGTTAATATTTATTGAACACCTACTTTGTGCCAGGGACTGTTCTAAGTGCTTTATATATATGTTAATTCCTTTGACCCTCAGAACAGTACTGTGATGTAAGTACTGCCATTAGCCACATATTTTAGATGAAGAAATCAAAGTGAAGCAGAGAGAGGTTTAACAACTTGCCCAAGGTCACACAGTTAATAAATCATGGAGCCAGACAGTCTTGTTCCAGAACCTGCACTCCTAAGCACTGTGCTGTACCACTTTATGGTAAAAAATGAATAATCTTGATGAAGTGTTCTACAACTGGACTGTGTTAATGGTCACACAGCTCTGTAAATTTACTAAAAATCATTGAATTAATTGTACACTTAATACAGGTGGCTTTTATGGCATTAAATTATTTTTCAATAAACCTGTTGATAAAATGAATAATCTATATTCTTATTGTTAAAATGGATTATATTCAATCTTTTCAAAATCACTTGTACAGGGAAACTTTTAATTTTGAGTTCTCTTGTCACTGGAATGTGGGAATAGATGAAGTAGGTAATCTTTGACCCTGACTTAGTTGGCTGATGAGAAAGCATTTATGTTTCACTCTTAATAAGCTCTTTGAGGGCATGAATTTTTTTCTTCCTTATCTTTGGATCTACTGTAATGTGAAGCGTATGTAGTAGGAACTTGATAAGTATTTGTTGAATTAAATTTCAAGGGTTTAATTTACCTGCATCTAAGCAGATAAATTTAAAAAATCCTCACCTTTATACTCTAATTTGAGATATAGACCTTGTGTAGTATCATTAATAAGGCGCAACTCATGCATTGCCTAGATATTAATATGTAGAAGGAAAAAAATTTGATGAAAACAATGTATGAAAAAATTCTTGGATTTAGATGACTATACTGATCAAAGTTGCTTGAAGAAGCCTGAAGAAAAAGCAAAAATTGTGAAAAAAGTGTTTACTTATTAAAAAATTTTAAAGTATTCTTAAAACATCTTGTCAAGAGGGTAGGAGAATTAGAATTTTCCTTCAAACATAGTAGGAGTATAAAATTTCTATGAATATTTGTGTGTATGTTGATATTCAGGACAGAAAAAATTCCAGTCAGGAACTGAAAATCTCCAATTAAAAATATATGAAGAAGAGCTGCTGTTACAGTCAAATGTCTTATATAAACATTATAAGTAAACAATATGATCTTATCCATAAGATCTCTATCTATATTATATTGATTAGAGACAAAAGGACATGTAGGTTCAAGAGAATTACGTGATTTTTGTCACTATTTGGTAAAATGAATTTAGATAAAAGATAAAAATAAAAGAAATATCATGATATATCAGTAAGGTAAACTTTTTTATCTGCATTGCATGTAATCATGATTAGGGATAGTCATTTTGTAACTGTCTTCAACTTATTAGACTATCAATAATCTTCTTTTAAAATAGTTAAAGAAAAATTTTAACACAATGTGATATCAGTTTAAAGATGTAGTAATGAACCCCCAGTTTCTTATATTTCATAAGAATTCAAGAAAAAAATCAGGAGATACAAATCAATAGATTGAAAAACTATTAGCACACATAATGAACAAAGAAAATCTCCACCATAACACAGATAAACCAAAGGTAACATTAGAAGTAAAGCTTCTATATCCAGCTGCCTACTCAACATCTGTTTGATGTCACATAGATAATTTAAAATAATGTGTCCAAAACGGAGCTTATGATTTCCCCTGAAAACATGATCCCAAGTTTTGCTCTATTTGTGGCTCCCAGAAAGTTAATATTAGCTCTTTTTTTCTGATTATAAATATAATATTTGTATGAAAGTATTATTTTAAAAATATTCATCCAAAATAGAAAATCACATGAAAAAAAATGTCATCTATAGCTACACCACCCAGAGATGAGGACTCTTAACATTTCTAGACTTTTATCTATACTCACATACAAGGCGTGAGTGCCTTGAATGTAAGTTTTAGTGTATTGGGGTCTTTAGTAGTCTTTAGCACCCCTCTTCCCTACCTTGGTTCTAAACAAATTATGAAATAAGACATGACAGGTGAAGGCCAGAATCCACCTTTATTACTGATAGAGATGGAGAATTAAAGCCAAAAGTGCTTACTCCTGGAATTAGACAAGACTCACCCACCCAGTCACAGCCAATACTGAATCCAGTCAAGCCTGTTCCAGGAAGACTTAGGGAATGGAGCAGAGGAGAATTACTCCCAAAGGGCAGCTCATACCCAAGAAGAAAAAAGAAGAGCTGAGCAAATCATTCTCAGTTAATCCTTCTCAATTCACAAATCAGATTAATAAAGTTCTACTTTCCCCTTGGGAAGAGTGCATAAAGACGGAAAAGGTTGGCGTGGGAGGGTATCAGATCAAATGGGGTCTGCTAGGCTATGCAGAAGAGTTTGGATACTATTCTAAGGGCAATGGGGAGCCATTATAGAGTTTTTAGAAGAGGGATAACATGATACAAATTATATTTTTAAAGAATCACTCTGGATATTCTATATGGAGAATAACTATATGGGGAGAAATGTGGAAGCAGGAAGATTGATTGGGAACTATTGCAGATATCCAGGTAATTCCCCGAATTATGGTAGTAGTGGTGGAGATAATGCTTGGACATTTGGATTCTGAAGAGCTTTGGAAAGTAAAGTTGACAAATGAATGTTTAAAGTAAAGCTCATTTAGAGTCAAAGCTCATGTAAGAGTTGTGCACTCGTATAAAATTGAGAATTTAAAAAATGATTGAATTTAGTAAATTACTATCACTTGTTACAGATTTACAGATGTATTTGGTAATAAATTGTCCAGTTCCATAAGATACTTTAGATCATTCCCTTTCATGGTACCTGGTTATCTAATGGTAATGAAGCTGTTTGGGAGTTGGGGGTTTGGGATATATGCTTTATTTGCTTTGATTTAGTGTTGTTTTAGCTAATTTTGAACAGTTAATTTTATTTTCATTATTATCTTGTGTCAATTGGCAGGGATATCCAGAGAAACAGAACCGATAGGATGGAGATAAGTGTTGTATATGTGTAAATATTAAGAGATTTATTATAGGAATTGGCGCACAACGAGTCCACAGGCTCGCTGCAAGTTGGGTACTGCAATGAAGAGAGTGATGAATTCCCCAAGAGAAGCTGGCTGGCTGAAGCAGAGATAGAAATTCTTACTGGCTGCCAAAATCCCTTATACTCCCTTTAAGGCCTCCAACTGTTTGAATGAGGCCATTTTTCTCATAGCTGAAGGCATTCTCCTTTGTTGATTGTAAATATAGTCATCCATAGGTGCTGTTAACTGATGATTTAGGTCCATGAAATACCCTCACATTACCAGGCCAGTGTTTGCTTGTCCAGACCCACTGGTCAGCATAACCTAGCCAAGTTGACACATGAAATTAACTATCATATGAGATAAGTGCTCCCTAATTCTTGGGGGGAAAAACAGCTTTCGGTGTTTTATAAAGCATGACTGAAGTCCTCTTTTGTTGTCTGGTTAGGGCAGTTATATTGTCTAAAATGGGCAGACTCTCTGCAGGATACTATAGTCTGTAGAAGGCTATATAAGGGATGCCTCTCTCTAGTAGAGATACTTCCTGAGCCATGTTTCTCAGCTTCAGGACAGCTATGATTTATTTTGTAAGCTGACCAGGGCAAGCATTACAGTTTTAATCATTATAAACAAAATAGTAAATGTTAAATGTTCACTCAGTAGAGCCACTAGTTAGTAGGGCTTTTATATACAGAAAGTAAAGTCTGAGCCAAAAATGTGAAACATTTCTTTGGTCTGTGTGCATCCTCTTTTAACTTACTCTCTGACTCGTTACAACTGGACATGTGATGCGACCAGTGATGATTTGAGCTCTCAAACTTTTAGTGCCACAGTGAATCTTCCCTATATTTTTCTACTAAATTATCTAAGCTTTAGTAATTCACATAATTTTAAACTTTTCATAAACTTTTATATGTTAGACTGTAAAGAGCATTTATAAATTCAGAATTTTAAAATTTTTACCAGTGTTGTTCTTTATCAGAGTTTCTGTGGCCTTCAGCTAGGCCTATAAAGTGATGCAAGGATCGAATCTTAGAGAGGGGCTACATTTGAGCAGCAAGGAAGGAAGCTTTCAAGAGGTAACTCTTAGGCAACATATAATACTAGGCTAAGTTTCAATTTCACAAGAACAAGATTCATGAGTAAAACCATCAATATCAAGGGCCTGGCGTAATAATCTGTCCTCCTTCGCTAGGCACTGCCCATGTACTCCGAGATTCTTGCCGCACTATTAGAGAGTGTAGCAGGACTTCCCAGGGTGGGAATTCAATATTCTTTTGGTTATTGTGTGGGTTTCCACCCACCAAGGCAATGCTCCATGACAATAGAGGCATGCCCCAGGCGTACCCTTCCCCACACATTCCCCCATCACCTACACCCTGCACCAGTGATCCTCCCCTGCCACAGTTGTGACCCTTCTATGATCCAAAACCTCCTGCCAAAACAAATACAAAAAAAATAAACAAAAATAATAAAATAAAAATAATACAAGAGACTTCTGGGAAGATGGCGGACTAGTAAGACACGGGAATCTCTTCTCCAGAAAAATAGCTAGAGGACAAGCTGAAACAGCCACAAGAAAGATCTTCTAGGGTTTAGGACAGCAGGTGAAAACTGCACACCACCCGGAGGAGAGAGGGACAGAAGAGGGAAATCATGACAACAGAACTGTGAGTTGCAAGTAGCAGCTTCTGCAGCTGCCGGCACCCTCCCCCACACTCTTCAGAATTCTCGGGTCTCTGGGCCTGTGACCACAGACAAAGGGGGCTCCAGGGATCTACCACTCCCGGAAAGAGGAGAGAGAGGGACACAGCCTTAGACTGACTCAGGTTCTGACCTGAAATTTGGGCTGCAGAGCCCCACGGACCGTTGCACACGGCGGTTTGCCCTGGGAGCCTAGAAAGGACTGGAGAAATCCGACCCTTAACCTCCCTCTCTTCTAGCCTGGACTAATTGTTGAGGACTCCACGGGAGAGGGGAGAGAGAGCCTGGGACTGACCCTGCTTTTGACCCCAAGGTTTGGTCTGCCTTGTCCAGAGAGCCCTTCCAGGCTGGGTGGGGCTGCGCCATTGTTTGCCTTGGAACCTGCAAGGGGCTAAAGATACACAAACCTCCCAATCTCCACCTCTACTAACAGGGCCTGATTGTTGAGGATTCAGAAGGGAGTGAAAATATTTCCTAGTTGGGGAAAGGGGGGTACTACGAGAGAGGTCTGGAGAACTGTCTCAGAAAGTTTGAATCACAGGACTCTTAGACCCCAGACAGGAAGCTCTATCACATTGATCTGGCCTGTGTCACAACAAATAAGCTCCGACCAGGCATTGAATTGAGAGCTGCCAACAAACGCCATCTCCTGGCAGACCAAGGAAGTGCACATAAGAAAATTAGTAAGTAAGAGAGTCTTTTCCTGGCCTCTATAGCCTCCCTGCCCAAGGCCTTAGGAAACGACTCTACAACCAATTACTGGGTCCAGTGCCCAGTTTTC
>JAKSZT010014497.1:2480716-2554347 GCA_026826555.1 Tolypeutes matacus | reverse complement strand
TGAAATAATAGCAATAGACCAGAAAGTAACAGAGAGAAACCAAAGATCCACACAGGTTAGCAGTCAAACAGAGCTAAGGGGGATAAATGATTCCCCTAGGGTCCACATGGATCCTTCCTGCCTACTTGTGTTTATCAATCAATTTCCCCACAGGGTTCTATATGCAGGTCCTGAAGCAGCTTTTAGCTATTAAACTAAATTAAAAAGAATTTATTTTTCATTTGTTGAGGTGACCTCACTTTTTTTTTTTTTTTTTTTTAGCCAAATGCAGGACCCAAAATAATTCCTCCTCTAGACCAACCCCCTTACGGACAGGACCCTAGTTGGGCCCGTGGAAATTAATCAAGCACGTCCCACTTTCCAGACTCCCCAGGTTACCTGTAGCTCTGTTGTTACTCAGTGAGGAGTGCTAAAGATGGCTGATTCCATCCCTTCTGGAGCCGAGCTCGAGCGTCACCAGGCTGCTCAGTAAATCATTTTGAGTACAGATTCGCCTGTGCTCTCAGCCTAATGCTGCTTCGGGTCGGCATATCTGCTCCCCAAAGCTATGGGGCGATGCAGGAAGCCAGATGGATGTCTAAAAATATAAAATACCCTTCCCTGTCTTCCAACAGAACCCTCCCTTTTTTGGGAAGTGTCCCTTCTTCTTGACTCCGCAGCGGCCCGGGTCTTATCCCTGGGTGGCTAGGGAAATCAGCTCCGTTCCCCAACCAAAATCCCCGCTCCGGTTTACCGGGTGCTGATTAGCTCGTTTGTTCTGTTCACACAAGGTCCAAGGGGTGCCAGGCAGCCAGATCCCCAGGAAATAAAACTTTTTCGCCCCGCCCGTGGCTCCTAATGGCCGTTTTATCAATTTTTTTTTTCCCTTAACTGCAGGGCTCAGCCGCCCGTGCCAACCTCCACCGGCAGCCTCAAAACTCACGAATCTCCACCGTTCCGTCCACGCCGCCGATCCGCGCAGATAGATGTCCCAAGCTTCTCACTCCACGCGTGCAGAGCACAGACCCCCGGGCAGGACCCCGTCCACAATCCGCCTTGCTCTGGGAGCTTGCAGTGTGTGCCCTCCTACACTAACGCCACCTTCCATAGTTTGCTTGAGTGTATTTTTGCCCCAATGTCACCCTATTATTAACATCTCAGAATATTAACAAAAATTTCTTCTATTTCAAAGGAAATCATTCTTATATATGCACAACTAACCATATACATTTTCCACAAGATGATTCTTTATGCTATACATGCTCGTGTTTCATCTTTTAGCTCTCTTTCTAGTGATGTACACTACATAAATTTTCCCTTTGACCCATTATCATACCCATATATTTGCACTAATTGCATTCACTATAATGTGCTATCATCATCTCTATGCATTCCCAAACATTTACAAACCATCTTTTAATAAAATCTGCACAAATTAACCTCTGTTTTCCATTCTCTATTCTCACTGTATCTTCTGATGAACTATATTCTAGCTTTTATCTCCAAGAGTTTGCTCATTATGTAAAGCTCATATCAATGAAGTCATACATTATTTGAACTTTTGTGTCTGGCTTCTTGACTACACATAATGTCCTCATGGTTCATCCATGTTGTCATATGCCTCCTAACATCATTTCTCCTTTCAGCTGCGGAATTTTCCATCTTATGTATAAAACACTAATTTCTTTATCTGTTAATGATTGATGGACACCTGTTTTGTTTCCATCTTTCTGCAATTGTAACTATTACTGCTATGAACATCGGTGTGTAGGTGTCTGTTTGTGTCCCTGTTCTCAGTTCTTCTGAATATATACCTCGTGGTGTTATTGCTGGATCACATGGCAAATCTATACTTAACTTCTGTAGTAACCTCCAAACAATTTTCCCCAGTGGCGGTGCCATTTTACATCCACACTAGCAGTGAATAATCATTCCTATTTCTCCACATCTTATAGTTTTCCTTTTTGTCAATAGTGTTGATTCTAATAGGTGTAGTTTTCCTTTGCATTTCTCGAAAAGCCTGTGGTCTTATATACCTTTTTATGTGTTTTTTCATCATTTGAATTTCCTCTTTGGAAAAATTTCTATTCAACACTTTTGCCCATTTTTTAAAGGGCTCATTTGTCTATTTATTGTTAAATTGTAGGATCTCTTTAAACATCATGGATATTAAACACTTAATGGATATGTGATTTCCAAATATTTTCTCCCATTGAGTATGTTGTCTTTTCATCCACTTGACAAAGTCCTTTGGAGTTTAAAAGTATTTAATTTTGAGGAGGTCCCATTTATCTATTCTTTCATCTGTTCTTCATGCTTTGGGTGTGAAGTCTAAGTACCCACCTCCTACCACCAAGTTTTGAAGATGCTTCCCTACATTATTTTCTAGGAGTTTTATGGTCCTGGCTTTTATGTTTAGGTCTTTGATCCATTTTGACTTGGTTTTTGATAGGGAGTGAGATAGGGGTTGTGAGAGTTTGGTATTATTTATGAATTCTGAAAAGAGATATTGATTATGTTTGTAAACTGGTCTGTTTCTCTGGGCATGATACCCTTTGTTTTAGATTCAGTTGAGATGCCTTTGATTAAATTATGTTAAGATTAGGGCTTTGATTCGACTTCATCGGTAGGGTATGCAGGGTTGATTCCCTGCCCCCTTGGTGGGCTATATAAAGATATCATCAATCAAGAAGGCAAATGAAGTAGACACACATAGAAGATACACAGATGATCCTGCAGCCCCAGGAAGAGAAATGAGCCTGATAGTTTACAGCTGACCTTGTGAAGAGACCAGAGCAGCTGAGCCTGGAAAAAACAAGCCCCAGGAAAAGAGACTAGCCCTTTGCCAGTCTACAGCTGAGGTCAGAAAAAGCTGGACCCATGGAGCCTTAAGAAGGAAGAGGAAGGCTGAACACTCACAGAGATCACCTGCCATTTGTGTCAACATGTGGCAACAAACTTTGGGTGAGAAAGTACCTCTAATGGTAACTTCCTTGAGTTGGACTCTTTAGGACCTTGTAAGTTTAAGCTTCTACCCCAGATAAATACCTTTATCAAAGCCAACAAACGTCTGGCCCTTTCCATCAACACCCCTTTTGGCTTACTAATATAAGGGTCCTCTTTCATTCTTTTGTTTATGAGTATCCAGTTCTCCCAGCACTATTTTTTGAAGAGACTGTTATATCCCGGTAAAGTGGACTTGGCAGGCTTGTCAAAAATCAGTTGACTGCAGAGGTGAGGGTCTATTTCTGAAATGTCAATTCAATTCCATTGATCAGTGTGTCTATCTTTATGTCAACACCATGCCGGGTTTATTTTTCATTTCTTCATTGGTTTGTTTGTTTTTTTTTTTTTTTTTTATTATGGGTAAAAATCAAAATTCTCACAATACATAAAAACATTTGCAAAATGATATATAAATATATATGCATATATGTTGGTTTTGTTTTTGCTTTTTTCAAGAGGAACTGGGGACTGACCCTGGGACCTTATATATGGGAATGGGAAGAAGGTGCTCAACCACTGAGCTACAACTGCCCCCCCCCATACCATGATATTTTGATGATTGAGCTTTATAATAGGCTTTAAAGTCAGGAAGCAAGAGTCCTACAACTACCTTCTTCTTTTGTAGGATATTTTTGGCTATTTGGGGTTCCTTTTCCTTCCAAATAAATTTGGTAATTGACGTTTCTATTTCTGTAAAATAAGTTGTTGGTATTTTGATTGGGATTGCATTGAATCTGTGAATCAATTTGAGTGGAATTGACATCTTAATGATATTTAGTGTTCCAATCCATGAACATGGAACGTCCTTCTATTTGTTTAGGTCTTCTTTGATTTCTTTTAGCATTGTTTTCTAGTTTTCTGAGTACTGGTCTTTTACATCCCTGTTTAAACTTTTTCCTAGATATTTTATTATTTAAGTTACTATTGTAAATGGGAATTTCCTTCATGATTTTCTCTTCAGGTTATTCATTACTAGTATATAAAAACACTACTGATTTTTGCATGTTTCTCTTATATCTTGCCACTTGGCTGAAGATGTTAATTAACTCTAGTAGCTTTGTTGTAGATATTTCATAATTTTCTAAATATAGGATCATGTCATCTGTGAACAGTGAGAGTTTTACTTATTCTTTTCCAATTTGGATGCCTTTTATTTCTTTTTCTTTCCTAATTGTTCTAGCTAGAACTTATAGCACAGTGTTGAATAACAGTGGTGACAGTGGGCATCCTTGTCATTTTCCTGTTTATAGAAGGAAAACTTTTAACCTTTCACCATTGAGTTCAAGGTTGGTTATGATATTTCATATATGCCCTGTATCAATTTTTTAAGTTTTCCTTCTATTCCTATCTTTCAAAGTGTTTTTTTTATCAGGAAAGGATGCTGGATTTTGTCAAATGACTTTTGTGCATCACTCAAGATGATCATGTATTTTTTTTTTCCTTCAATGGGTTAATGTGGTGTATTACCTTAATTGATTTTCTAGTGTTGAACCACCCTTACATACCTAGGATAAAACCCATTTGATCATGGTATACAACTCTTTTAATGTGCTGTTGGATTATATTTGCAAGTATTTTGTGGAGAATTTCTGCATCTATATTCATTAGAAAGATTGGGGTGTAATTTTCTATTCTTGTAGTAACTTTATCCATCTTTGTTATTAGGGTAAAGTTAGCTTCAAAAAATGAGTTAGGTATTTTCCCTCCTCTTCAATGTTTTTCAAGGGTTTAAGCAGGTTTGATATAAGTTCTTCTTTAAATGAGTGATAGAATTCACCTGTGAAGCCATCTAGTCCTGGTTGTTTTTTGTTTGTTTGTTTGTTTGTTTGTTGTTTTCTGATGAATGATACAATCTTTTTACTTGTGATTGGACTTACTGGATGCCCCATGTATATGATTGGGTCAATTTTCTCTTGATGCTTTCAAAATTATCTCTTTATCTTTGTTATTTGACATTCTGAATAGTATATGTCTCAGAGTAGGTCTATTCAGTTGGATTATAATTGGTGTATGTTTTACTACTTGGATATGTATATTTATGTCTTTCAGTTGTGGTGTTCTTCAACTACAGTATTTCTCCAGAAAGTTTTCTGTATTGTTCATTCACTGTTTTTATTATATCCTTTATTCTTCCTCCATGTTATTCTTTATCTTCTTGGGTATACTGAAGATCATTTTGTAAGTCTCTTTTTAGTATGTCCAAATTCTGGTACTCTTTGATGATGGTTTCAGGATTTATATCTTGTTTCTTTGGATGAACCAACATTTCTTATTTCTTTGTCCTATAATCTTTTGTTGTACACTGTACATTTTGAAATTTTAAAATATTATTTCTAGAATTTAGTTCCTGATCTGTCAGAGCCTTCAGTTTGTGTACAGCTAGTGTTATATGGAAATTTTCTTGAATGCCAGAAGCTAATCACAACAAAGCACAGCATAAATTACCTTTCACAGTCTGCTTTGTTTATCTGATGGTCTTCTTGAGAGTTTAGCTCTACTAAAAGAAGAGCAGCCCAAGGCAAATGTGAAGTACAGGCTCCTCTCTGTCTTTCATCTGATCCTGTGTGTAGCCACTCCTACAGAAACAGCCTGTTTCTTTTCCTGGACTTTTGCTTGCTAGTGGCCATAAAGATTTCCCTTTTTACATATTCAGGAGTTTGAATGAATTTTCCCTCTACTCCCTTTGGAATAGATCTCCCATCCCTTCTGTGTGCTTTTTCGAGTAAATTAATACAGGTTGTCTTGTGCCCTGGGCTTCTTCCATTTAGTGATTTCTCACACTGTCCTAGCTGTGTACATGCTGCTTCTCTGCCTCAGGACCAAATCTGGGGTGGGGGTGGGGAGGAAATTTGAGACACATACCCTGGCTCCATCTCTCAGACTTCCACCTGATAGACTGGTACTGACATACATGCGCAACTGTATGCATGTAGTGATGATACTGTTCCCCCTGAAAAGGGTCAGGGTCCTACAATGGGACAACTAACTAAACCTAAAGAAAGCAGAAGGAATGAAATATCAAAATTAGAGCAGAGATGCATAAAATAATCAATATAAAAGCAATAAAGAGAACAAACAAAATGAAAAGTTTGTTCTTTTAAATGATCAATAAAATTGACAAATCTCTAGCTATCATGATGAATAAAAAACAGAGAGGACACAAATAACTATAATCAGAAATGAAAAGAGGGTGTTACTACTGATACACAGAGATTAAAAATTCTATAAAATGATGCTATGAACAACTGTACACCAAAAAAATTGATAATCTTTTTGAAAATGACATATTCCTAGAAATACACAAACTACTTCTACTGACTCAAAATGAAATAGAAGTTATCAACAAATGAATAACTGAAAAAGAGATTGATTCAGTAATCATAGACTTCACAATAAAGAAAAGCCTAGTTCCACATGGCTTCACAATTAAATTTTACCAAATATGCCAAGAACACTTAACAACACAGCTGCTCAAACTCTTCCAAAAAATTAAAGAAGCAGTAAGTCTCACTAATTATTTCCGTAAGGGAGACATCACACTCATACCAAAGCCATATAAAAAATACAAAAAAGAAAACTACAGACCAATATCCCTCATGAATATAGAATCAAAAATAAGTAACGAAATATTAGCAAAATATATTCAACAGCACATCAAAAGAATTATACATATTGGTGAAGTGGGATTTATCTCAGGTAAGCAAGGGCAGTTCAAAATAAGAAAATCAATAACTGCAATACAGTACATTAATAGAATAAAGGGAAAAATGAACATGATCCTCTCAATTGAAGCAGAAAAGGCATTTGGCAAAATCCTGTGCCCCATCTTGATAAATCAGTTAGATAACTAGGAATATAAGGAAACTTCCTCAACATGAGAATGGTCATATATGAAAAGCTCAAAGATAAGAGCATACACAATGGTGAAAGAATTAAAGCATTCCTTTTAAGATCAGGAAAAGATAAGAATGCCCACTGTAACCACTCTTATTCAACATTTTATGGGAAGTTCTTGCCAGAGCAATGGGTGAAGAAAAGAAATAAAAGGCATCTGTTACAACTCAACTCCTGAAGGGTACGAGCTGGTGAGGCTGTGAGAACAAAGAAGACATCTGGCATAAGCTTTATTGGGACTTGTAGAGAGGAGAGAATCTTTGATGGCAACCAGTCGCAGAATGAATAAAGTTAGTGATCACCAGAGACAGAAAAATTGAGGGATGATATAAGGGATCTCAGAACAAGGACTTTCCATAGGGGTGAGAATTAGTCATGCAGGGATTTCATCGAGCTCTACCCACAGTGCCAGACTTATCTTCCCCAACTGTGATACAATAGCCATAGGGCTTTACACCTTGCCAGATAGGGACTGCACTCCCTAACCAACAGGAAGTACTTACAGAAGAATATCAATCACCTTTCAATGACCCCTTAAAAATAAGGGTGTAAACCTTCTGAAGGGGGAGTTGAGGCAGGTTAGTTTAGGAAAAGGGAAGATGAGTCTATGATCTGGCAGAAAAACATGGCCACAAAACATGTGGCCATGGAACCACACCTGGAAATCCCATGAGGGAAAGACCATCACCAAGAAGGTTAACAGAATGACCCCGGAGACCAGCCATGAGAAGACCATATGGAATGAAAATGGAACAAGATCTCTTTCGGGGTCAAGGGAAAGCCCTGGATAGCCTCAAGGGGACTCACCATTGGCCCCTTGGGGAACTAAAGGGTGGGGTAACCAATCAGAACAGCAAATAGCTGTGGTTCTTCTCCCGATATTAGGAAAGGAGTAATAAATAATAGCTTAATAAAGATAGCCCCACAAGCACAAAATGCTCTCTCTGCCTAAAGGAGCCTGCATCTGTATCTCAGTGCATAATTCTGTTCTTTTCTCCCATTTCACAATAAACTAAGTTCTTTTCTCCCAGGTCTCAATAAATTCTTTTTTATTGGTGTAGCAGTTTGGCAGTTTGATATAGTTATGAATTCCAAAAATAAATATTGGATCATGCTTATAAACTGGTCTGTTCCTCTGAGCATGATTAAGTTATGATTAGGGCTTTGATCATAAGTTAAGACATTGGGTCCCCGCCTCTTGGTGGTCAGGTACTCAGAGATAAAAGACATGGCAAAGGACAGAGTTGAAGTTTTGAGTTGGAGTTCCAAAGCTAAGTTTTAATGCTGGAGCCTGGGGAAGCAAGCACACAGAGGAGCTTGGTCATGACGAAGGAGAGAAGGCCCCAGGAAAGGATGAGCCATTGGCCTGATAGGCTACAGTTGGCCTTGTGGAGAGATGCAAGCCTAATCCTGGAGAGAGACAAGCACTGGGAAGAGAGGAAACCAAGAATCCTGAACTCTTGACAGACATCAGAAGCCATCTTGCCATAACACATGGCAATGGGCTTTGGTGAGGGAAGAAACTTATGCTTTATGGCCTAGTAACTGTAAGCTTCTACCCTAAATAAATACCCTTTATAAAAGCCAACAGATTTCTGGGATTTTTCATCAGCACCCCTTTGGCTGACTAATACAACTGGCCTAATTAAAGTGGCATGTTCTTAAATTCCTTTATGTAACAAACCTAGAGAAATCCAATATCCTCAAACTTCAGACCCAGCCTTCTCTTAATTCAAGGGGTTTGGGATCTTAAGTCTGGGAATTGATTATGAGGCCTTGGTTCTCTTTTTTTGTGTCTCAAGTTAGATCTTTTTAACTTGATGTAGATCTCTTCTGCTTATACAGATCAAGTAAGAATTTTTTTTAGACAGCTGTGGTGGTTTGAAACTGTATGCACCCCAGAAAAGTATCTTCTTAAAGTTTATCCATTCCTGTGGGTGTGGACCCATTGTAAGTAGGATATTGTGATGAGGCTACTTTAGTTAAAGTATGACCCACCTCATTCAGGGTGGGTCTTAATCTTCTTACTGGAATCCTTTTTAGGAAAATGAATTCAGACAAAGACAGAAAAAAATACACAAAAAACAGAAAATCATGGAAGCAAGAATTTTAAAGCAAAGAAACCTGAAGAGAAGGGAGAGACAAGCAGACACAGCATAATTTGGCCACTGTCTGACTTTAAATCATTATAATTTTTAATTCCACAGAACTCTTTTAAGGTGTCAAATATACCTTCACCCAGAGCTTTGCATCTTATAAGCATTTGAGTAGCAGAATCCAATAAACATGTGTCTACAAGGGTGCATACACCACTCCTGGTACCCAATCTGTAGTAATCAATGTTCTCTAGGGAAAGAGAACTAACAGGCTTTATAATTTAAATATGAAATTTATAAGAAGAATTGGCTTACATGATACTGTGGGAATGGGCAAGTTTGAATTCTGTAGGGCAGGCTGCAAACTAGGGACTCCAAATGAAAGTTTTCAATGAATTCCCCAGGAGAAGATTGCTGGCTAAAGTAGAGATGGATGTTCTTCCTTTTTACTGCCAAAACCATCATTTTTCCTTTTAAGTCTTACAAATGATTGGATGAGACTTCTCCCACTGCTAAAGGCAATCTCTTTAGTTGATTATAGATGTAATCACCATACATACAATCAACTTACTGATGATTTAAATCTACGAAATACACTTATGGTATCAATCAGGCCATTGCTTGTTTGACCAAAACAACTGGACACCATAAAATAGTCAAGTTGGCACATGAACTTAACCATCACACCATAAGGCACCAACCTCTGTTAATGCTATTGCAGTGTTAACAAAAGAATTCTGGCAACCTTTACAAGTGCCACAAATTGTACAAGCATACCAAACCTTGCCATCATTGCAAAGCAAAAACTGCAATGGACATTACAAAATAATATTGCTTGAGATTTTTCATGCTTCATTGTCCCACACTCATCTAAAGGTATATGGAAAGGCATAATGAACTGTTAATACAAGGATTAACCATAGAACTTGGGGACATTGTTCCTCTCAGTGGACAATCAGTATCCTTAAGATTCATAATCCCATTAAATTCATACCTCTATTGCATAACTGTATCATATTTAAATTCACAATGTGGAGACCACTAGTAGAGATATCAACTTCTCCTGGTATATATACCCACACCTGATACAACACAATTATCAGTTTTCACAGACAAGAGACCCCTGACATTACCACGAACAGCAAAGGAATATCATACTTGGTGATTTCACCTTTCCCTTCTTCCTCGTAAAAAATCTGGAGCTTAGCCACATACTCCTCAGTTCTGACAAAGACTTAACATGGACCACTGACTCTGGCAACATTCACAGCCCATATCTCTCACCATCCAATGAATCCATCATCCAGAGAGGCTACCCCTCAATAACTAAAAAAAAATGCATCCTCAGCTGTTTCCCTCCTTCTTTCTTCCACTAAAGTCACTGTAAAATAAAGTTAGGTCTACCCCTGACATCCAGGAGTTGGAACTAAGCATTCTTGGACTGGGCAACAGCATTAGGGTGATATCCAGAGGAACATCATATCCCTCACTTCTGGCCCCAGATGTCTGCTGATTTTAACCTCTATATTTTTTGTGTCCCTTCCCTACCTGAGACATTCCTAGACTTGCAATTTTTGACTACATATCAAATAACGTTTCACTCTAACCCTTGTAATCTATACCCTTCTAATGACAAGTTGTGTCTGGAAATAGTATGTTGCATACAAAACACAGGGAAACAAAAAACATGGGGCAGATTGGGGAAAATGGTAATCATGTTGTTCCCTGCTTGCTTTGGTCCATCAAAATAACACAGTACAGACATCAACACCTGAAGCTAGCAGTCATCCCTCTATCTCTACTTCCACTGGCAACACCCATTCCAGATAAGTTGAAATCTATAGTGCTGTGACTTTCAAATGTTTTCTAAACACTATGAGCCAACTTTTAATTCAAAGCAAACAAAAAACACAATTTTTTAATAGTGCCATCTAACAAATAGAGTGGTAGACCTAACATGCCTGATTTAAGGAATGCCTGGAGATAATATTCATCAAATATTATAAGCAGGGTGCTCATGATTGGTGCAATGAAATAAAAAATGCTGTAATCCAGTGTCAATAATGAAAAATTTTATGGGATTACAAATATAAAATTATGGTTTTTATTAAGCCCTTGGATGATGATGATAAATATAAGCCTTGCCAACAATATATGAATTTAATACCATTGTCTTCTTTTCCTATTAATTATAAACATCTCCCTTTCCTTCCTGTACAAGCTCTATTTATTTCAGTGAAGAGAAACTACTAATAAAGTAGCTAAAGGCAATTACCATAACCTTCTTCTATGGCTCCTGATCAATGTATACAATGATGATAATAGCTAAACAATACCACCTGGGCTAAGAAGTGCCTAAGAAATCAGGAATTAAAACCTGTTTGGAATATTTTATTAACATAACCTTCACAAAATGTTAACTGCAAAACTTATATAATACTCGGTGAAAGTGGGTCCACCAGCAATTACAAAGCTGATTGCCAATGGTAAATAATCATGGCTCTTGGATATGCAACACAGGCAATTCTTACAAAAAACCATATTCAATCCCATAGATAAACCTAACTTCACTTTGTATGGGAGTGTTTCCTCCCAATCTGATTCTTACATACTTATGATTGTACAATGCTCACCAGGTTTTCTCACCCCAGATGAAACTTTGGAAATATTAGAAGGAGGTTGCTGCCCAATGCTACTCTTCTGGATACTGATAAGAAGAGACATATGCCCCATTTTACAGAGGATAGAAAGGAATTATGAAAAGCCTGGTAGCAAAGCTAATATTTGAGGGAATTTACTGGTGCAACCACACTGTCACTTCCCAAGGGGCACTTAAAGCTATATGAATGTCTGCCTTAGAAAAAATTCCCTAGATCCAAAGTGATATGCTAAATGGTCCCCTTCTGAGACCCTGTGGAATGCAATGAACAGGAAAAAAAATTAGGCCAAATGAAACACAATGGATGTCTACCTTTGAAACAACTTGGTCCACTTGTACGGATCCATATGTGAGTGGCCCCTAGTTCAAGATTTAATTTGGTAGCTATATAGCCTACCTTGAGTAGGCTATATAGCTACCAAATTAAATCTTGAACTTTATAGCTAGCAAGGTGTGCAACTGAAAAATGCTGATGGCTTCTCTGAGTTCAGATGGCTCATGGCCCCTCAACTTCCCTTCCTGTGGTTTTATATAAGAAATTGTAATTACAAGTCATAATATCTTTTAATTTTTTTTTTTTAATTTTAAAGAAACATAATATCTTTGCTTAAAAAAAAAGATTTAATTTGGTGGTTGATTAAACTAACAGCTGTGTTTTGAATGATCTTCACACAGATACACATCAGTAGTAACACACTGTAACTATTTACTATTGGCAATTGGCATGACATTCAATCACCAAGGCACACCAATCTGAACAAGGAGACCCATATAATTGCCTACCAATAAACCCTGCATATGGTTAGCCATAGCAATATATAAGTTGGCGTATATACCTTCATGCTAGGTTTGGCTCCAAAAACCTGCTTTCAATGCACATACTATAATTCCACTTTTCTGGGAATGATATATTAAAATTTCTCTTATACATATGAGCCTATTCTGACAGCCATCAAAGTACAGTAAATGTGTCCAGATGGTAATCTCCCACTAACATGTAGGAAATTGTGGGCTGAGTTCATAGCATATTTAAGACTCAGGTGCTGAACACAAGGCAGACAACACAAACTTGTTTGACCAAAACATTATATGATCCCAATAACACCACCTGGAATTGCATGAATCCACAAAAAATTAGATTTATGGGAAAACAGAGAATACTGGCTGTGGAAAGAGACTGATGGGGCTGTAAAAGAATTTTAAAGGTCTCCACCTTTTCATAGACTTCCCCATCTGAATATAGACCAGGGGTTCTTAACCAGGGTCTTAGAAAGATTTCAGGAGGTCCATGAGCTTGATTTGGAAAAAAATTCAAATTAATATCTTTATTTTCTCTGACCTCTAACTGAAATCTAGCATTTCCTTTACGTATGAGTGTATGCAATAAATAAATTACAGTAGTATTCATTTCACCTGACTGGCAAAGGGGCCCATGGAACAAAAAATGTTAAGAATCCCTGATCTAGACAATATATATCTTGCACTTGGGTGTTAACTCAAAATTCCAGTAGACTTTTACTCAGAAGCAGAATTCCTCACACCCTTTCCCCTACACAATCCACTAATCACACTCTCCAACAGCACAAATGAGCTTTCCCAATAGTCCCCTTGTTATTAACCACCATAGCAGCACTAATTTGGGGGCATTAATTTTGGGAAAGCATATGTGTAGGAGACTATATAGCAATTAAAAGAAGCACAGATAGCCATGCTCAAGGAGTTATATGTACAAAATAAATAAATCTCTCAAGGAATGGAATTCATGTCTGAATTTCATTGTACCTTAGGGGTCATGATGTTAGACAACCACATTGCACTAGATAATGCATTAGCTGCAGAAAGAGGACTGTATTTGCTTACTAGCACTCTTTGTTGCCTGTGGTAGATAACTGTGGCCACATCTTACAGTTAGCCAGGGTCATGTACCAAGGGGCTACACTGTCAATCTGTGTTTGATGTGATAATAAACACATCAAAGTTTTCTCCTTTTCTAATCTGTTTGCTTCTGTTTCCCCCAATAAATGGGCAGACTAGCTGTAAACAGGCTTTCAAATCTTAGTTTTTTCCCTTGGAGGTCTCTGAATCATTAAGATGCTTTACTGCTGACTTCAAACTCAGGCACCGTGAAATAATGCACAATTTAGATTACAAACAACATGTATCCAGGGCATGGATTGTTATGTACATAAGTTAAAGAAGACCTCTTTATAGCCATACTGTGTGTTTATTTCTTCAGATCATGGGTCTGTTAACAAAACCCTCTTGCACAAAACTCAAATTCTTACATATCCAATTGTTTAAAATTACCCAGAACAAACAACTTTTAGCCAGTTGGGATTAATCTGTTTTGCCTATGGCCTAAAATTGTACAACTTTTCCCAGCATCTATTCCTAGTTGATAAGAAAGCCCAAGTACTTATTAGGCTCCAAGCCAATTTTGTACCTTAAAGCTCTCTGGTCCAGAGGCTCCCCCTGCTCTGACTCTGTCACTAACTAGACATATAATTAGCAACCCTCTTCTTCTTGATCTTCCCCAGTTGTTTGAAAGATTTCCCATCATCTGTTTTTCTGGTCATCTCCCTCCCACCACCTGCCACTGAAAGGTTTACTATTTGGAGGGATCTCCCCTTGCCTACAAATTTGTAAATGTTTCAGCTCCCAATAAATTTTTATCTGTTTCTGGCATCTAGTGGTTAAATCTTTTTTTTTTTTTTTTTTTTTTTTTTTTTAGTAATTCAAAATTTTTAAAATTTTAACTTACTACAAACATGTAGGGGAGTTCCATGGTGGAAAATACAAAAATCTGATAAAAGAAGTCAAAGAATCTCTAAATATTTTGGGAGAGCATTTTAATTCATTGGAACATTCAATGTAAGAAAAAGTAGGTTCTCCGTAATTGATACACAATTGATATACAACATTAATTCAATTTAATTTAATATTATTTTAATTTTAATGCAATTACTATAAAAATATCAGGCATTTTTATAGGCAAGATTATTCTAAAATATATGTGGAATTGAAAAGAATAGGGAAAACAATTTTGAAAATATTGTAATAAAGGCGAATTCTTTCTCATTTAAGACATTGTATTGCTCAGCAAGTTATAGTATGAGAACAAATAAAAAATTGATACCTTGGAAAGCTTAATAAATTTCATGAACTACAAGAAAGATGTTTCAAGAAAAAAAAGGAAAGAGCAGAAATGGTATTGCAATGAAGGAAAAAATGAGACATCAGGAGTGTAATGGCACTACACAGATATTGAAAAACTTCATGCCCAAAACTGCATGATTTACAAAATATTTACATTTTCTAAAAAAATTAAAAAATAATAAGTATAAATTAGATATAAATAAGAACTAGGAAATCTCATAGTCCTACATTTATTATGTAAATCAAAACATTTTAAAAGACTTCAATAAAAACAGAAAAAGACACAAATAGAAGTAAATAGACAAAATACTTCAATTGGCACTTTAGTGATTTTTTGATTATCAAAATGCTCAATAAGCCTATGAAAAGGTGATTGACATCATTAGCTATCTGGGAAATGTAAATTGAAAATAAGAATTCAACACAGAGATAACAAAATACAAAACAATGAAATTTCCAGGAATGTGTTGAGGAACTTGATCAATTGAGAATGCTGGAGAGAGTTTCATATTGAAACAACTTGATAAACTGTTTGTCAATATCTATTGATTCTTAATATGTATATACCACATAGCCAATCAATTCTCCTTTCAGGCATATCCAAGAGAAAAATGCATATCTATTGACCAATTGACATCTACACTTAAATTTATAATTAATAGTTTATTTATTCAAGATCCTCTATATTTGAAGGAGAATAGCTGAAAAGAGTAATACTGACCAATTGTTAAGTGTATTTAGCAGTGATATTTCATGATTCAAGAGATGTTTATTCCTGGGTAGAGAAACCTTTCTCTCTCTCTCTCTCTCTCTCTCTCTCTCTCTCTCTCTCTCTCTCTCCATATATAAACTATTTATATGCTGACCCGTAAAACAAGTACAGTTAAATAAAATCAAGTCAGGCCCCTAAATTTGGAAATGAGAAGGAAGGTTAATTTTAAAATGTTTTTAATTCACCCCAGCAAAGTAAGAATTTCTTAGAATAATTGTCTCATTTTCCAAAGTAGAGCGTTCTTTTTATTACTCTCCTTACAGCAACGTTTATCTGCTTGTTTCTAAGACTATAGAGTATAGGATTCAAGAAAGGAGGGATTACAGAATAGAACAAGGAAATGATCATGTCCTGAATCATGGAAGCTTTGGAGGTTGGCTTCAAATATGCAGCAGCCCCTGAGCTGACAAAGAGTGCCACCACAAGGACATGAGGGACACAGGTGGAAAAGGCCTTTCCTTGCTCTTTTCTCATTGGAAACTTTAGTACAGTGGATAATATGTGAATATAAGACTTGACAATAAAGGAAAAGCAGTCATCACCAATCAACACCAGAGAAACAAGAATTAAAATTTCATTATTGAAGGTATCAGAGCAGGAGAGCTTCAGCAGAGAGGAAACATCACAGAAGAACTGATGGACTATGTTGGACTGACCGAAGGATAACTGGAATGTGTTGTCAGTGTGGAATCCTGAAAAGGCCAGACCACTGACTAGGGAGGACAGTGTCATCTAGACACAAATCCCATGGTTCATGATCACAGGGTACTGGAGTGGCTAGCAGATGGCCACATAGCGGTCGTGGGCCATGATGGTGAGGAACAGCAGTTCTGCTGAGGCAGAAAAACACGAGGAATATCTGTGCTGCACATCCAACCATAGAGATCACTCTGTTTTCAAGCAGGAAGATGACACTTGCCTTTGGGATAGTGACAGAAATGTAGCACATGTCCAAGACTGACAGATTCCTAAGAAAGAAATACATGGGGGTTTGAAGATTCTGATCTAGGGTGGTTACTATGACAATGAGAAGGTTTCCCATAATGATTGCTAGGTACATTGATAGGAATAGCATGGTGTGGAAGATTCTGAGCTCCCACACATCAGAAAATCTTGTAAGCACAAATTCAGTCACCATGGTTGGATTGTACAACTTCACATCATTTGCTATGGACATGGAGAGACAAACACAACTAATCCCTAAAAACATGGAGAATCATTGCAAAAAAATAAATGAGTATAAGTACATTTATTGACTCATATTTGCCCAACTTCTATTATCTCTAGTTAGTATTTGCTAACAGGTTGTCTTAACCTCCCTTAGTCTCCCTACTTATGTGACTTATTCCAAGGTAGGGGTAGTTGAAAGATAAACTCTTTTAAAGCTTATGCTAGTATTTGCATGAGTTTCTACATCTTATTAGTTGTTCAGTGGATATATTGGAAGCCAAAAATATCCCTGGAAGATTGAGTATCTACCAGTTAATTTCTATTCATCATAACTCATTAAAATTATTTAATAAATGTAATCACTTAGGTGATGACCAAACAGAATCTGAGTAGAGACAGGAGGCTAGTTTATCAAGGCCTTTCAAAGAGTAGCTAGAACCACAAGCAAAACAGTTCCTTCCACATGCCTCATAAGATCTAAGGCCCCTCTTAGATGATGAAGCAGAGCAGCCATCACCATCCCCAAATCCTCAAGACTGAGGAATGAACAAACATAAGGAGGGAATGCAAACATTGACCAAAGTAGACTTATTATTGTAATAACTGAAGTACATGTAACATTGATATAAAGAGAGTAGTTACCAGAGGTTCTGAGGGGAGGGGGAGGGAAGAATAAGTGGAACATAGGACATTTTTTTTCAGCATTGGAATTGTTCTCTATGATATTGCAAGGACAGTTATAAACCATTATATATCTTGTCAAAACCTATAAATTTGCGTGGTGCAAAGTGTAAACCATAATGTAAACTAAAGACCATGGTTAATAGCAATGCTTCAGTATTTGTTAATCAATTATAACAAATTTTCCACACTAATGTAAGATGTTATTAATAGGGGAAAATGTGAGAGGGGGAGAAGGTGGGGTACATGGGAATCCCCTATATATTTGATATAACTTTTCTGTAATCTAAAACTTCTTTAAATAAATTTAAGAAAATAGCCAACAGGAGGCTTGATTCCTATGGTGATTGTTCATCAAATAAAATGTCACTAATTACTGTAAACAACAACAACAAAAACCCACAAAACTTTGCATACAGTTGTTATCCATAACTGGACCACCAGGTGGAAACACTGTTTTTATCTCCACTTCCACGACAATGATTTTTGTTACTGATTTGCTTTTGAAATTTACCTATAAGATTCCTTCTCTCTGAAGATTATCTTCTTATTGTTTTCATACATCTACTCTTAGCAACTAGTAAGATGTACCATTTTTATTTTTACATTTGTTTCTTCAACTGTTCTCTCTTTATTTCTATATTTTATTATATCTCATGTGATTTCCTTTTGTTGCTTTTCTAACCTAGATACCGCTATCAACCAAGTGAATGATATTAATAGCAGCTTTTATTTATTTAGAATGCCCTAGGTAGTTTACATTTTTCATATACTACATAATGTAATTCTCATTTTACTTCTGTAACTTGGGAAGTATATATGCAATTTTAAAATGAAAAGAGTGGGTCATTGAAAGGTCAGGGAAACTTACTAAGTCATGGAAATAAATGGAAGAACAAGCATTCAAACCCAGATTTGTCTCCTCAGGTGGCTCATTTCCTTCAAAAGAACTCCTGATTCAATTGAGCTTCACAAATTCCCACCATGCCAATCCTCACCCCTCCTTCAGACACATTATTCAATTTAACGGCTCCATTACAACCTGCTGAGTACTAAAGGAGCAACAAGAGTATGGTTTGAGGTTCACTCTTAAATCACTGTAACCCAGAGGTGAAACAACCATTGCACTGATTTCCTATTTATAAGTGCTTAATGGATAATGACAATTGTTCAAAACAGTTTCCATATTGCTCCATATTTCCTTTTTTATATGTCTTATCCAAAAAAAGGGATGGCTTCCAACTTACAACTATTTAATATAATCTCTATTTTAACCCATGTATTAGAATAAAATATTTATGTTCCTCTAGCCTCTTATCAACATTATCATACTTATATCTTTTTAAAAAACTCTTTGCCATTTTATGGCATATATTTTAACATATACCCCATGCCTCCCACACTTTTATCCATTAACAACATCTTTCATTAGTGTGGTACTTTTGTTACAACTGATGAACATATATTGAAGCATTGCCACCAACCATGGTCTATAGTTTACATTATGTTTTGTAATTTGCACCACATAGTTTTATAGGTTTTGACAAAATGTGTAATGGCTGGTATCTCTCATTGTAATATCATATGGAATGATTTCAATGTAACAATTTTTATGTATTTTCAATCATTTTCTTTTCCTTTTTTTTGATATCTTAGGATGAATGGATTCATCTAGTTCTTGGCTAACTCACCAAGTCTAGTCTTCATTTTCTCTCCACTTCCACTGATGCCAATGGGTACCACTAAATAAATGGTTTCTTAAGATTTTCATCCTTTTTCATGCATGACTTGTACATACATGAAATTTAGACTCTTTTGTTTGCAAAGTTCAATTTTAAAGAGCTGATCCATTAATTTAATTTCTTATTTTTCTCCATATTAGCAAAACATATTGATTGCTAGTGGTGGGCATATAGTTAAATCATGTTCTCACACCCAAATTCTTAATAATAATGTTCCCTTCTTTAACTGTCATTATTTGTTTTAAGGAATTAGCATATGTTTGCAATCCCTACAAGAAGAATTTCAGGCCCCAAAGAGAAAACTAAATTTCATTACATGTTCTCCTGGACTTGCCTAACTTTGTATATTCCTAGTTGACTTAACACTACAAAAGTATATTTCTGGGCTTGCGTACCTTGCACCTATACTTATTATTGATAATGGAACATTGTATGTGCCCTCACAATTCATATTCTTGTTCTCTTGTTACCTTTTAGTTATGACCAACCAGAGTGCCAATAATATATAATAGTTCTGCAAACTTTTAGAATGTATGGGCAGTGTCACTGTTAGACTATCCTCCTGACCAGAAGAATAAAATTAATCTCTCTCCATTTAATCTTTATTCATAATTTGTTCAAAATACTTATGGGTGAATTATCTGCAAAATTTGTCTGGAAGCCATGGGGACCAATTATGAACAATTTCTTTCATGTTCATAGCTTTACATGTCCTAGCTTTATACCAGAAGTATAAGGAAATATGTATGCATTTTACTTTTATGACATATTCATATATTCATCTTTGTAGCACTTGACTATATGCTGCACAATTTTTTAAAATGAGAAGAATTTAGGCAAACATTTTTTGAAATTACTAGTTGAAAAGAAATGACATATATAAATCATTATTCCACTATTTTTAAGCTAAAACAAATTACCGGCAGTAAATTTGTTTAAGTATAAATTTAAATTAGCACTCTGCATACTGATACTGCAGATGTCAAGTTATTTCTGCCATTGCCTGCTTTGTTGGCTTCAGTTCTCTCCAGTTCTACTTTCTTCGTAGTCTACTCTTCCATGAAACAGTGATTAATTCTGATAAAACTGATCAGATTTTAATGCAATGAAAAAAAAAGGAATAAGTTGATCTTGTGTATTTTTTTATCTATATTTTCTATTGTCATCTCTAATTTCCACTTTCTCAAAAACAAGCTATCAAGACAAAAGTAAGGGAGATAAATTCATATGCTGGGAGGAAAAAGAGGGAAAAAGAAATGAATAATAACAGACTCACAAGTTAATATTGTATTTTCTTAAGCTGAATAGTCAAGAAGGATTTCTGGTAAGGGTCCAATGATATTTCAAGTACAGGCAAGAAAAAGTTGGGCATATTGAGTTGAGATATCTAAGATCCTGACAGGAACTGTTCTGTATCATAGCAAGAGGTTCTGTGTTTTGCTTTGTTTACAAATGTGGAGATGCTCATGCCATTAGAGATAAGCCATGGGAATACAGCACTTTGTTTCCAATAACAGCCAGTGCCCAAGGGAAATTACAAGAAGATAATTGGCTCTAGATGGTGAGGGTATAGGCCAAACAAAAGCTGTCTTGAACAAAGCTTTTATATCTCAGTGAATAATGATATTTTTTAACTTGTGATAGAAGCAATAAGTTAACAGAAATAAAATTACAGTTCCCCTATTATTTTGAGCACTCCTAAGGTGAAATGCTTGTGGATCTTAGAGACCAATGAAAAGGGAAATAAAGGCACAGAGCCATACAATAGCCTGATTCCAGGCCAGGTGCACCTGCCCATCATCAGTGTTTTCCTCTGAGGAATGTAGTGGTTTTCATAAGTCAGTCTATACTCAGTTTTTCTAGAGGTCAAATGACCAAACAGCCTTTTTGAAATTGTCCGAAGTGTCAGAAGAGATCAAATTATATTGATCAGATCAGTGAGTTGTGAATTCTGTGATCACCAATACCTTGCTTCTTCTCTAGTGCCTTAGTTTACAATAATGTTACCAATAATGTAGTAACAATGGTGTCTACCCTCATGGGCCCCTCAAAAATGTGACAGAATGGGACTTGTAAAGCATTGGGATTAGAAGGTGGAACATGGTGTATATTAGAAAGTGGTATAATATCTGTTCTTTTGTTTAATTCTACAAAAATGGTAGGTGTGGGGCAGTTAGATAAAGTGAGTAAAACAGAAGACTTTCCCAATTCTGGGATGTTCTACTTATCTTTCTGTCATTGATTTCCAGAATAATTCTACTGTGCTCAGACAACACAATCCAGGATTCCAGACTGCTAGAATATATATATTTTAAATGTACTTTTTTTTATTTCAAAACTTTTTAAAAATTTCTAAAGATATATTTGCTTCCCCATATAGGACATTATTTCACCTAACAAAAATTTTAAAAAGCTTGTTTACATAGTTTTTGTGTAACTCTTTATATATTTGGACCTACATATTTCTATTCATTCATCTAATTAATCAAAATACTTATATAATAAATAATTTGTTATGACAAAGTTTGAATAGATACACTCAAATTACCTGTTTGTTTGAATTAGTGCATATCTCAAGAATATAAGTTTATTTGCTGTAATAACATATTGATACACTCTATATGATTTTCTGCTTTTCCATATAAGTCTTTGCCCTCTCATTGAATCCTACTTTTAGTCAACCCACTTATATAACAACTTATGTTCTTTTAACCATCAAATTGTTTAATATAATACATGACTAATTTTTTTTTTTGTTGTTGTTGTTGTTATTTTTTAAACTTTATTTTGTACATTCAATTACGGAAAATATAAACAATTAAAAACTAAAAAGTAAACACAGATGAATAAATACATACATTTCTTAGTTAAATATACTGGATACATTTAAATTTTTTATTGAATAAAACAAGATGTTACACAATATATTTGGTTCATAGTAACGTAATCATACAATATTTGTCCTTTTATGTCTGGCTTGCTATGCTCAACATAATGTCCTCCAAGTCTATCATGTTTTCATATGCTCTAAAACTTCATTTCTTCTTACAGCTGCATAATATTCCATCATGTGAATAGACCACAGTTTGTTTATCCATTCTGCTGTTGATGGACACCTGAGTTGTTTCCAACTTTTGGCAATCGTGAATAATGTTGCTATGAACATCAGTATGCAGTTGTCTGTTCATGTCACTGTTCTCAGTTCTTCTGGGTATATACCCAGAAGTGGTACTGCCAAGTCATGTGGCAAGTCTATATTCAACTTATTTAGGAACTACCAAACAGTCCTCCACAGTGGCTGTACCATTCTGCATTCCCACCAACAGTGAATAAGTGTTCCTATCTCGTCACATCCTCTCCAACACTTGTAGTTCTCTGTCTTTTTAACAGTGGCCATTCTGATAGTTGTGAAATGATATTTCATTGTAGTTCTGATTTGCATTTCCCTAATCATTAGTGATGTTGAGCCTTTCTTCATGTGTTTTTTTTTCTATCTGTACTTCTTCTTTGGACAAATGTCTTTTCAAGTCTTTTGCCCATTTTTTAATTGGGTCGGGTGTCTTTTTATTGTTGAGTTATAACCTCTCTTTATATATCCTAGATCTTAAGCCCTTATCAGATATGTGTTTCCAAATATTTTTTTCCCATTGAGTTGGCTGCCTTTTCATCCCTTTGACAAAGTCCTGTGAAGTGCGAAAGTGTTGAATTTTGAGGAGGTCCCATTTATCTATTTTTTCTTTTGTTGCACGTGCTTTGGGTGTAAGGCCCAAGAAACCACCACCTACTACAAGGTCTTGAAGATGTTTCCCTACATTTTCTTCTAGTAGTTTTATGGTTCTGGCTTTTATATTTAGATCTTTGATCCATTTTGAGCTGATTTTTGTATAGGGGGAGATGTTATACGTACTTGAGAAGAACTTAAAACACACTGAGTTTGGATGCAGTGTTCTGTACATGCATGTTAGGTCTAACTTGTTTATCACATTGTTCATGTTCTATTTCCCGGTTGATCTTCTGTTTAGTTGTTCTATCTAATGATGTGAGTGGGGTGTTGAAGTTTCCAACCATTATTGTAGAGATGTCTGTTTCTCCTTTCAGTTTTCCCAGCATTTATCTCATGTATTTTGGGGCCTAGATATTTAGGACTGTTATATCTTCCTGGTGGATTCTCCCTTTTATTAAGATATAATGGCTTTCTGTGTTTCTTATAACTTTTTTGCATTTCAAGTCTGTTTTGTCTGATTTTAGTATAGCTACCCCTACTCTTTTCTGGTTTCTATTTGCATGGAATATCTTCTTTCAACCTTTCACTTTTAGCTGGTTTGTATACCTGGGTCTAAGGTGAGTTTCTTGAAAGCAGCATATGGATGGCTAATTTTTTTTTCATCCATTCTTTCAGCCTGTATCTTTTGACTGGGGAGTTTAATCATTCACATCCAATGATATTACTGTAAATGCACTATTTACTTCCTCCATTTTATTCCTTGGTTTTCATATGTCACATCTTATTTTCGTCTGTCTTTTTACTCTTCTGGTTATCCTTTCTACTATTCTTTCTTCTATACTCTCCTCCAATTCTGGCTCTCCTGTCTTTTTCTTTCAGCTTCTAAGGCTTCCTTTTCATGCAAAGGTGGATTCTTTTTGCAAACTCTTAGTTTCTGTTTGTTTGTGAATATTTTTACTCACCTTCATATTTGAAGGACACTTTTGCTGGATAAAGAATTCTCAGATCTCTTTCAGTATCCTAATTTTATCATACCACTGTCTTCACACCTCCATGTTTCTGAAGAGAAATTTGCACAAAGTCTTACTGGATGTCCCTTGTACATGTTGGTTTGCTTCTCCCTTGTTGCTCTGAGAATTATCTCTTTATCTTTGACATTTGACATTCTGAGTAGTATGTATCTTGGAGTAGGTGTATTCGGATTTATACTGATTGGGGTATCGTGTGCTTCTTGGATATGTAAGTTCATTTCTTTCATGAGCGCTGGGAAATTTTCAGCTATTATTTCCTCAAATACTCCTTCTTCCCCTTTTCCCTTCTCCTCTCCTTCTAGAACTCCCATGGCAAGCATGCTGTTGCATTTTGTGTTGCAATTCAACTCTCTGAGTCCCTGCTCATTTTTTTCCCATTCTTTTCTCTCTCCATTCCTCTCTCTATTCAATTTCAGCTGTTCTGTCTTTGGTATCACTTATTCTTTCTTCTATCATTTCGAGTATACTGTTATACGTCTCAAATGTGGTTTTGATCTCACCTATTGTGTGTCTTTCATTCCCATGAGTTCTGTTACTTTTCTGTTCAGGATTTCAGATTCTTCATTGTGCTCACTCAATGTGTTCTTGATGTCATTTATCTCTTTAACCTATTGTCTTTCAACTCATTAATTTGATTTTGGAAATTTGTGCGCATCTTGCTGATTAGTTCTTTCAAATTCTGCATCTCTTCTGGAGCTTTGATATATTCCTTTTCTTGGGACATGCCTTCTATTTTCTTAGTATGGCTTGTAATTTTTTTGCAGATATCTAGGCATCTGATTGGAAAGTAGTTTACTCAGATGCTCAATTTCTTTCTATTTTGTAGGGATTTAGTGGCAGGAGGTTTTGTGTTACCACTGCTCTGTGATTCTTGGATCGATCTGGATTATTAGAGTTTTCCTGCTGGTTGCTTAAAAGTGGGCATTTGAGATGGGGGGACTCTCAAGATGGCGTTAGTGTAGGAGGGCACACACTGCAAGCTCCCAGAGCAAGGCGGATTGTGGACGGGGTCTGCCCAGGGGTCTGTGCTGTGCATGCGTGGAGTGAGAAGCTTGGGACATCTATCTGCACGGATCAATAGCGTGGACGGAACGGTGGAGATTCGTGAGTTTTAAGGCTGCTGGTGGGGGTTGGCACAGACGGCTGAGCACCGCGGTTAGGGAAAAAATATAAAATAAAATAAAATGGCCACTTGGAGCCGCGAGCAGGCGAGAAAGTTTTATTTTCTGGGGATCAGGATGCCTGGCGCCCTTAGATCCTGCGTGAACAGAACAAACGAGGTAATTGGCACCCGGTGAACCGGAGCTGGGATTCTGGTCGGAGGGGATGGAGCTGTTTTCCGTAGCGACCCAGGGATAAGACCCGGGCCGCTGCAGAGCCAGGAAGAAGGGACACTTCCCAAAAGAGGGAGGGTTCTGTTGGAGGACAGGGAAGGGTATTTTTTATTTTTAGACATTGATCTGGCTGCCTGCACTGCCCCATAGCTTTGGGGAGCAGATAAGCCGACCTGAACCAGCATCAGGATGAGAGCAGATGCAAATCTGCACTCAAACTGATTAACTTAGCAACCCAGTGATGCTCGAGCTCGGCTCCAGAAGAGGTGGAATCGGCCATCTTTAGCACTCTGCACTGACTAACATCAGAGCTACAGCTACCCTGGGGAGTCCAGGAAGTGGGACATGCTTGATTAATTTCCACGGGCCCAGCTAGGGTCCTTCCATAAGGGGGTAGTTCTAGAGGAGGAATTATTTTAGGTCCTGTATTTCGTTAAAAAATTAAAATTAAAATTAAAAAAAAAAAAGTGAGAAGGTCACTTCAATAAAAGAAAAATAAATTCTTTTTAATTTAGTTTAATAGCTAAAAGCTGCTTCAGGACCTGCATATAGAACCCTGTGGGGAAATTGATTGACAAACACAAGTAGGCAGGAAGGATCCACGTTGACCCTAGGAAAATCATTGACATCCCTTAGCTCTGTTTGACCACTTGCCTGTGTGGATCTTTGGTTTCACTGTTTCTTTCTGGTCCCTTGCTTTTCTTTCCTCTTTCCTACCCCCTTTCTTTTATCTTCCATTTTTTAAAAAATTAGGTGCTGCTAGCTTGTCGCTTCTTTGCTGTGCTTCTTTTTCAATAATTTCCCACTCGCTGTATATATAGATTTTGTATTACAAACTATCGCTTATACTTCCTGCATCTTTCTGCCTTCTGTTTTCTGTTGTGGCTCTTAGAGACAACATTTTTTCATAGGCCCACAACTTAAGGGTGTCAATTTCTATTCCATCTACTGTGTTTTCTTCTTTTTTTTTTTTTTTTAGTATTAACTTTTTCTTCTCAGACCTTTCTTTACTATTTCTCTCCCTCCTCATGATTTTACCCTTCTAAATCACTATATTTATATTCCTCCATTTGTTTTCCCAGTCCATTGCAGGAACTACATTTTTTTTCCTGGTACTCTACACTGCCTACACAAGTTAAATATTCATCTCATTAAGTCTCATTTTGCCCCTCTTCTGACTTTTATCAATATTACTATTATCCTTCTACCTTCCTTACATATTTTGATTCCTCTGGCCCTAACCTTTTGCCTTCAAAGGAACATAGAAAGAAGTAAAGAAATAAAACAAGAAGAAAAACTGCCAAAGCGAAAACTTCACTCACACGCAGAACCAACAGCTAAATAAAACTCTAGAGCATAGAGAAAAGCTAATCAACTGAACAAACCCATCAAGATAATATGATGACCAGAGGGCAACAGAAAAATACACATGACTCTGAGAAACTGGAAAACATGGACCAGTCCAATGCACAAAATAAAAACCAGGAAGCAATGCAGAACATTGAACAACTAATGAAAGATATCCAAACAAATATCATGGACCAACTTAAAGAACTGAAGGAAGAGATTAAGGATATAAAGAAGACACTGGGAGAACATACTGAAGAAATAGCAAAAATGCCTAAAAAGGTAATGGATATGATGGTGAACAATGGCACAAGTCAAGAAATGAAAAAGATAGTGGACTCACATGGCAGCAGATTTGAACAGACAGAGGAAAGAATTGGTGATATGGAAGACAATAGAGCTGAAATTAAAGAGATTGTAGAGCAGATAGACAAAAAGATAGAAAAAATTCAGCATGGACTCAGGGAATTAACCGATAATACAAAATGCACAGACATACGCATTATGGGCATCCCAGAAGGAGAAGAGAAGGGAAACGGAACAGAAGGAGTGTTGAAGGAAATAATGGCTGAAAACTTCCCAATGCTATTGAGAGAGATGGATGTGCAGGTCCAAGAAGCACAGCACACCCCAAATAGTATAAATCCCAAGAAGCCAACTCCAAGAAATATACTTGTCAAAATGTCCACTGCTGAAGACAAAGAGAAAATACTCTAGGTAGCAAGAGAAATGAAAACCATCACATACAAGGGAAGCACAATAAGATTAATTACTGATTTCTCAGCTGAAACCATGGAGGTATGACATAGTCAAAACACTGAAAGAAAAAAATTTCCAGCCGCGAATTCTCTATCCAGAAAAATTGGCATTCAAAAATGATGGAGAGTTCAAAATATTCACAGAAAAACAGAAATTAAGAGAGTGTGTCAAGAAGAAACCAGCATTTCAAGGAATACTAAAGGAATCTCTACAAGTTGAAAGGAAAAAACAAGGGAGAGAGAGTTGGAGGAGAGTTTAAAAACAACTGAAAAGACAAAAAGAGAAACAAAACAATATATGACATACATTAACCCAAAGAAAAAATGGCTGAAGTAAGAAATTCGTTACGAGTAATAACACTGAATGTTAATGGATTAAATTCACCAATCAAAAGACACAGATTGGCAGAATGGATAAGAAAATATGATCCAACTATAAACTGTCTAAAGAAACTCACCTTCTACCCAGGGACTCAAGGATGCTGAAAGTGAATGGCTGGAAAACCATTTTACAAGCTAACAACCAGCAAAAAAGTGCAGGAGTAGTTATTCTAATATCAGACAAAATAGACTTTAAATGCAAAACAATTGTAAGAGACAAAGATGGACACTACATATTAGTAAAAGGAGTAATCTCTCAAGAAGAGAGAACAATCATCAACATTTACGCACCTAACCGGGGTGCCTCAAAATACGTGTGGCAAACTCTGGAAAAACTAAGAGGAGAAATAAAGGCTTCTACAATTATAACAGGGGACTTCAATACACCACTATCATCATTAGACAGAACATCTAGACAGAGAATCAATAAAGAAACTAAAGCACTCAACAATACATTAGAAGAACTGGACTTAATAGACATATACAGAACACTACACCCAAATACAGCGGGATTTACATTCTTTTCGAGTGCGCATGGAACATACTCCAAAATACACCACATGCTAGGCCACAGAACAACACTCAATGAATTCAGAAATATTGAGATTATTCAAAGTTAAACAACACACTCTTAGACAAACAATGGGTCAAAGAGGAAATTTCAAAAGAAATCAGTAACTACCTTGAAAATAATGAAAACGACAACGCAATATATCAAAACCTATGGGATGCAGCGAAAGCAGTCCTGAGAGAGAAGTTCATAGCCATAAATTCATATGTTAAAAAGAATAAAGAGCTAAAATTGAAGATCTAACAGCACATTTGGAGAAACTGGAAAAACAACAACAAACTAAACCTAAAGGAAGTAAAAAGTAGGAAATAACAAAGATTAGAGCAGAACTAAATGAAATAGAGAATAAGAAAGCACTGGAAACAATAAACAAAACCAAAAGCTGGTTCTTCGAGAATATCAACAAAATTGACAAACCCTTAGCCAGACTAACAAAGAAAAAGAGACAACAGATGCAAATACATAAAATAAGGAATAAGCAAGGTGATATCACTACTGACCCCACAGAAATAAAGAGTATCATAAGAGGATACTTTGAAAAATTATATGCCAACAAGAATGACAATTTAGAGGAAATGGACAAGTTTCTAGAAACCCACAAACAGCCGACATTGATGAAAGAAGAAATAGATGAACTCAACAGCCCAATTACAAGTAAAGAGATAGACTCAGTCATTAAAAACCCCCAACTAAGAAGAGTCCAGGACCAGATGGCTTCACAGCTGAATTCTACCAAACATTCCGGAAAGAGCTAACACCAATTCTACTTAAGCTCTTCCAAAAAATAAAAGTAGAAAGAATATTGCCTAACACATTCTATAATGCCAACATTACCTAATACCAAAAACAAATAAAGATACCACAAGAAATGAAAATTACAGACCAATTTCTCTAATGAACCTAGATGCTAAAATCCTCAACAAAATACTCACTAATCGCATTCAACAACATATCAAAGGGATTATACAACATGAACAAGTGGGTTTCATCACGGGTATGCAAGGAAGGTTCAATATAAGAAAACCAATCGATGTAATACACCACATAAACAGATTGAAAGAAATAAATCACATGATCATCTCTATAGATGCAGAAAAAGCATTTGACAAAATACAACACTCTTTCCTCGTAAAAACACTACAAAAGATAGGAATAGACGGAAACTTTCTGAAAATGATAAAGGGTTTATATGAAAAACTCAAAGCTAACATCATTTTCAACGGTGAAATCCTAAAAGCCTTCCCTCTGATATCAGGAACAAGACAAGGATGCCCACTATCACCACTCCTATTTAACATTGTCTTAGAAGTATTTTCACAAGCTCTGAAACCAGAAAAGGACATAAAAGGCATCCAGATTGGAAAAGAAGAAGTAAAAATTTCATTATTTGCAGATGATATGATCCTATACATAGAAAGCCCTGAGAAATCTACAACAAGCCTTCTAGAACTTATAAAGGAGTTCAGTAATGTTGCAGGCTATAAGATCAATGCTCAAAAATCAGTAGCATTTCTATACACCAATAACGAGCAAACTGTGGAGGAAATCAGGAAAAAAATACCATTTACAATAATAAATAAAAGAATCAAATACCGAGGAATAAATTTAACTAAAGATATAAAGGACTTATATACAGAAAACCGCACAACACTGTTATAGGAAATCAAAGAAGACTTAAATGGAAAAATATTCCCTGTTCATGGATAGGAAGACTAAACATCATCAAGATGTCTATCCTACCCAAACTAATATACAGATTTAATGCAATCCCAATAAAAGTCAACACTATATTTTTTAAGGAACTGGAAAAACTAACCACAAAATTTATTTGGAGAGGCAAGAGGTCCCGAATTGCCAAAGACATATTGAAAAAGAAAAATGAAGTTGGAGGTATCACACTACCTGACTTTAAAACATACTACAAAGCTACAGCGATCAAAACTGCATGGTATTGGCACAAGGATAGACCTACTGACCAATGGAACCAAATTGAGAATTCTGATATAGATCCTCGCATATACAGTCATCTGATATTTGACAAGGCCATGAAGCCCACTCAGTTGGGAGAGAGTGGCCTCTTTAACAAGTGGTGCTTGGAGAACTGGATATCCATACCCAAAAGAATGAGAGAAGAATACCATCTCACATCTTATACAAAAATCAACTCAAGATGGATCAAAGATCTAAATATAAGAGCCAAATCCATAAAGACCTTGGAGATAATGTAGGGAATCATCTACAGGACCTTGTAATAGGAAATGGTTTGATGAACTACACAGCCAAACACGAGCAGCAAGGGAAAAAATAGATAAATGGGACCTCATCAAAATAAAAAACTTCTGCAGCTCAAAGGATATTACTAAGAAAATAAAAAGGCAGCCTACCCAATGGGAGAAAATATTTGGGAACCATATATCTGATAGGAGTCTAATATCCTGCATATATAAAGAAATCCTACACCTTGAAAATAAAAGGATAAACAACCCGTTTAAAAAATGGGCTAGTGTCCTGAAAAGACAATTCTCCAATGAAGAAATATCAATGGCTCAAAAGCACATGAAAAAATGCTCAACATCGCTAGCTATCAGGGAAATGCAAATCAAAACTACAATGAGATACTATCTTACACCCATCAGAATGGCAGCTATTCAAAAAACAGGAGACACTAAATGTTGTAGATGTGGAGGAATAGGAACCCTCATCCACTGCTGGTGGGACTGCAGTATGTTCCAGCCACTGTGGATGACAGTTAGGCGGTTCCTCAGAAAACTAACGATAGATCTTCTGTATTATCCAGCAATTCCACTGCTGGGTCTATACCCAGAACTACTGAAAGCAAAGACACAAATAGATATATGCACACCAATGTTCATAGCGGCATTGTTCACCATTGCCAAAAGTTGGAATCAGCCCCGGTGCCCATCAACAGATGAATGTATAAGCAAAATGTGGTACATACATACAATGGAATATTACTCAGCTGTAAGAAGGAACAACGTGCTAACACATGGAATAACGTGTATGAATCTTGAAGACATTATGTTGAGTAAAGCAAGCCAGGCACTGAAGGATGAACAGTATATGACCTCACTGATCTGAACTGAGGAAAGTGAGCAGTCTCTGAGAACCATTGTCTGAAAGATAGGTTAACAAAGGAGAGTAAGAGAAGAGCAGGCTTTGAGCCATCACCCATATGGACATAATCTATGGTAAAGGGATAGAGTGTAGTTGCATGTTGGGGAATGGGGCAGATGGGTGGTGGTGTTCCTGGGTTTGGTGGTGCAGCACTGGTGGGTGGGTAGATTAGGAAGGGCAGGTTCAAATTCCCAGGGCATGTAACTGTGAATCTTGACATTCCATGGGTCGGGATAGGGTGGTATCATGGGCCCTGGGAGGCTGGGTGGAAGGGAACAGTCAAGATCTAATGGGGTGTTTGGTGGTCATGGGTAAGATTTTTCATTACATTACAGTAATGGACACAGGACATGGTAAATATCATCAAAATTATTAAACTATCATCTAAATTTTAAACTATACTGTAAATCATAGACAATGTTTAGTCGCTATATTTTGCTTTCTGTATAACAGTTATAACAATGCTAACACTCAAAAAAAAGGTGGGGGGTTAATATGGGGTGGGGAAGAGGGAGTGGTTTGGTATCTGGGAGTCTCCGGCACTCCACGTGTGACTTTTTTTGACCTAAAACTTCTTTGAAAATTAAATGAAAAATTGGGAGACAATGGGGATTGAGAGAGGGAAGATGTCATGGCACACTGGAAATTCAATAACAGTGATAAAAGGAAGGCAAAAAATGAAAAGAGAAAGGGAAAAAAAAAATATATATATATATTCTTTTTTTTTTTAAAGGCATTTCCTTTGCTTTTTTGCCCATTATTTTGAATGTCCCAATCCGCTAATTATATTTTGTTTTATTTTTTCTGTTTGTTTGATTTTTTTTTCTTTTTTTTTTTCCTTCTCTCTTTTTTTTTTCCCCTGAGTTTCCTTATGTTTGTCCCTTGCATGTAAGCTTATCATAGTTGTTCCTTTTTCCTAGTAAATGTATTTGATTATTTTATGGACTACATGTTAATGGACTATTTGGATCACAGAAGGGTTACAATGGGTACTGCAGGGGATTATTGGTGGGGGGTGTCTGGGAGGGGGGATTCATGGGAATTAGTTCATCCGAATATACATGAAGATATACAAACTCGTTCTAAAGATCAAAAGATGGGGCATGGTCACGATGGGTGGACAATCACACAATAAATGAGGGAATCAGAATTCCTAGCCTGGAGAGCTCTGCCACAGTCTGCTAGGGAGCAGCAATAGTCCTCTGAGTGCAGGGACAGTGTCTGTCAAAAGAGGATGACCCACTGGTGTGTTCTTGTTATTGATGACTACTCTTGTGAGTCTTTCCTCCTGTAACTGAGACTTAGCCTGAAGTTGTGGGGTGCCTAAGGGTGGCCACCTGAGAGCCTTCTTGTTGCTCAAATGTGGCCTCTCTCTAAGCCAAACTCAGCATACGATTGCACTACCTTCCCCCCAATGTGGGACATGACTCCCGGGGATGATCCTCCCTGGCAACAAGGGATTAATACCAAGTGCCAACAGGCAACACAACTGGAAAAAGACCTTGAATAAAAGGGGGAAAAGGTAAAGACAAATGAGTTCAAGTGGCTAACAGACTTCAAAGAGAGTCGGGAGGTCCTCCCAGAGGTAACTCTTATGCACACCTCAGTAAGAGCTCATAGAACATCAAAGTACATATCACCACACACAGAGGGTCTCCTGAGAGCTCTGGAGACACCCAGGTCCTATATAAGTGGGGATAGCCCCAGAGACTGATGCCTTATCAGTGGGCTCTATTTTGGAATCTGTGCTCCTGAGAGTGACAGAATTGGACTCAAATAAATCCTCCCTGCACAGGGTTCATCAGTCCCTTCTATTCAAACCTATATGTGATGCAGAAGTTTTTAGTTATACATCCAGAAACTGTTGCCTCTGGCCTACCTATGTGCCAGGTGTGTGTGGAATCTCGGTGGAGCTGCAACTCCTACCCTACAGCTCAATGGGCTCATCCAAGTCACCTGGCGAGGAGACAACAATGGCAACAACCATCCCAGGGAATGGAGAGGGCCTGCATCTGTAGACAGAATCTTCCCACCCACCATATCCATGGGATATAAGCCCTCTCTCACTTGGAGGTGGAGTGGACATCACCATCCCAGTCCCCTCATGATTGGGGGGAGAACTATGGACTAGAGTGGACTTGATGGTATTTTGTTGTACACATATGGTGATTCTAGCAATGGAAGAAATTATAACAATGAGGTGGAGCCAGTGGCCACTTGACACTTTTTAGCAGGGAGGGGACGAGTAGTTGAAATACAGGGGCTTCTTTGGGATTTGGAGGTTGTCCTGAGTACCTTTGTGGCAACGGATTTAGGCCATTTTAAATCAGCACACACCACTCAGAACTGTTTGGGAGAGAGTGTGGTCTACGATGTGAACTGTGGTCTAGGGTTGGTGGCAAGGCCCCAGGATGTGTAAGTCTATTGAGGGTGGTGGGCCACACTTGTGGTAGATGTTTGTGTGGGACGTGTTGGGAGGTGTGGGGTGTGGGCAACATGGGAATCCCAGGGGGTTCTGTGTAGTATTTTCGGTAATCTAAGCACCTCTTAAAACATATATATATATATATAAAATTAAAAAAAAAAAGAAGTGGAAACAGAGAGATGGAGAGGTGAGGAATTTTCTTGTTTATTGTTTGTCATTTTTTGTTTACTATTATTGTTGAAATAATGAAAATACTCTAATAATGATTGAAATGATGAATGCACAACTATGAGATTATACCAAATTCTATTATTGTGCACATTGAATGAATTGTATGCTTTTTTAATATGTACCAATAAAATAAATTTGTTTAAAAATAAATAAATAAATAAAAGTAAAAAAAAAAAAAAAGTGGGCATTTGACCCAGTAATTGGTTATAGTCACTTCCTAGGGCTTTGGGGAGGGAGGCTATGGAGGCTGGGAAAAGCTTCTCCTACTTATTTTTAATTTTCTTGTATGTACTTCCTTGGTCTGCCAGCAGATGTTGATCTTTGGCAGCTCTTAGTTCAATAACTAGTCAGAGTGTATTTGTTGCAACACAATCCGGATCAATGTGGTAGAGCTTCCCGTCTTTGTCTATGAACCTTGTAATTCAAACTTTCTCTGAGACAGTTCTCCAGCCTTCTCTGGCAGTCCCTTCCCTTTTCCCAGGTCAGAAATATTCCCTCTCCCCTCTGAGTCCTCAACAATCAGTTCAAGTTAGTAAAAGAAGAGATTGGGAGGGTTGTATATCTTTAGCCCCTTGCACTTCACTTGCAAGGTTCAATGCAAACAGTGGTGCAGTCTCACCCAGCCTGTAAGGGCTCCTGGGACACAGCAGACCAAATTTGTGAGTTAAAAGCTGAGTCAGCATTAGGCTGTGTACCTCTCTCTCTTCTCTTTCCTGGGGCATCCTCAACAATTAGTCCCAGCTGGAAGAGAGTGAGGTTGTGAGGGCTGGATTTCTCCAGTCCTTCACAGGTTCCCAGGGCAAACCACTATGTGGTCCCACCTGACCAGGAAGGATTTGTGGGACACAGCAGACCAAATTTGTGGGTCAGAATCTGAGTCAGCCTTAGGCTGCTTCTCTCTCTCTCCCCTTTCCTGGGGCGGTAGGTCCCTGTAGTCCCCTTTGTCTGTAGTTGCAGGCCAAGAGGCCTGAGAATTCAGTGTCTTTAGTGTGGGGGAAGGTGCCAGCAGCAGCAGTCACTGGTTTCAACTCATAGTTCTGTTGTGGTAATTTCTCTCCTTTTTCCATCTCTCTACTGGGTGGTATCCAGCCTTTGTCTGGGGTCCTAAACCCTAGATCTTTTTCTGGGCCTCTTCATCCTGTCCTCTAGGTATTTTTCTGGAGAAGAAGAAAGTCTCATGTCTTACTAGTCCACCATCTTACTGGAAGTACCGGGTTAGCATTATTTTTGCACCTGTCTTATAAGTTTGATTTTTTTTTTTTCAAAATAAAAAGTGTAAGGTAAAAAATAGTTAGAGATATAAAGGATATAAAAAACCAAAATGGAGCTCTTAAAAATAAAAATTAACAAAATTAAGTGGATTGGGGTTAAATGATGGTTTGATGGGTTAGGCATTTCAGAAACAGTGTTTTGTGAGCTTCAAAAGATAGAAATAAAGAATAAGGAAAATAAAACTCAGAAGGAAAATGGATTTTTTAAAATGAAATAACCATCAATCATTTGGGGGATATCATTAGTCAAAATCTATCCTGTAATTGGTGAATCTGATAGAAAAAATTGAGTATCGGTAGAAAACATATTGGCAGGTGTAATGGATAAAAATATTCAAAGTCTTTCAAAAAATGAAAACAATAACACCACGGATTGAAGAATCTCAAAACACTTCAAGAACAAGAAACATGAAGAAAATCCAACAATTAAATTAAATAAAAATGGTGAAAATCAGTAATAAAGAGAAAACCATAAAATCAACCAGAAGAGGAAAACATTCCATACAGAACAATAAAGAAAAAGATGAAATAGATGTCTCATCAGAAATAATCTAAGAAGTAAGACAGTAGAGCAAAGTCTTTAAATTGCTGAACAAAAATTGTCAATAAATAATTCTATATTCAATAAATAAAACTTTGAAAATTGAAAATAAAATAAAGACTTCAACATAGATACAAACATTACAGAATTCATCACCAGCAGAACTATATTACAGCAAATGTTAAAGGAAGTACCTCAAAAAGAATGATAATCACATAGGTCTAAAATATGTATCTATAGAAAGGAACTGAGCATATCAGAAATGGGAAATATGTGTCTAAATATATGATGCATTTTCTTATAAATAAAAATTCTGTAAGATAATTCATGGTTTAAACAAAAATAATGACAATGTATTGGGTTTATAAAATACCTATAAGTGAAATGCATATGTAAAATAATCCAGAGGCCATGAGGGAATAAAAGGAAATATATTATTGTCAGACATTTATACTACATGTAAAGTGGTATAATGTCAAATGGAGGTAGTCATAGATGAGTGAAACACATATACAATAAGCCCCAAAGCAATAACCAGTATTAGAAAACAAAGAATTATAACTAAGAGGGAAACAGAGAAGATAAAATATACTTAATTCAAATGAAAGCCAAAAATAACAAAAATCAAAAAGCCATAGTTTGAGCAAAATGGAAAAATAAATAGCAATTATGATAATATTAAAGATAAACCTATGAATAATTTAAATTAATGTGAAATCTCAACACTACAATTAAAAGAGATTCTCTGATAGAATTGAAAAAATAAGACCCAGCTCAATGCAACTTTCAGAAATGCATTTTAATTATAAGCATATAGTTTAAAAGTAAAGATATAAATATATAAAATATTAACACTAATTGTAAGAAAACTGGAGTCATTAATTTATTAAATTTATATCAGAAAACAAACAAACAAACAAACAAAAATTTATAGCAGATAACCTAGACCAGAACAAAATAATAAAAGGGTTAAAAAGGTTATTTCAGAGTGATAAGGAAGTCCATTCATTAAGACGACATTAATTAAATCACAAGCTTTTATGCATTAAATAACAAAGCTTCAAAATACACAAAGAAAAATTACCAGGAAAAAGACATGAACAATTTATTTGAAGATTTTGACACCCTACACTCTCTTTTTGATTCCTGAAATCAAAAGAAATATTCTGTAGTCTTTGAGTTTTTAGAACTTTGTAAAGTTTTTTCCTTAAAGCCTAGTAAATGGTATGTATAAAAAATGTACAAGGTGTATTTGAAAATAATGTATAATTTGCAGTTTTGGGGTATAGGTTCTCTAAATCTCAAGTAGATCTCTTTGGTAAATTGTTTTACTCAAGACTTTTATCAATTCTTATTTTTATCAATTTGTTCTGTCAGATGTTGGCACTAAATCTTAAACTCTTTAATTACATTGTTTTTTTTTTTCTTGCTTCGCATTTAATTCCCTTAAATTTGCTTTATATACTGTGATTCTATATTATCATACCATGAAAACACTATGGCATCTTATTTGAATAAATATTTCAAAATGAGCTTTATAAAGTTTAAATATGGCTATTTATGCTGGAAAATTGGTATCCTAATTGTATTGTGCACAATAAGGTATCAATCAATATATGAAGAATAAAATGGAAACTAAGTATTTTGTGTCATCATTATATTAAATAATACCATTTACACATTGCTAACTACATAATGCTTCTTCTACAATTACAAACATAAACATGTGTCAATGCCTGGTCAAACATGAAGGAAAGTAGTATTATTTTACTGAAAATTACATGTAATAGATAAAAAAAGTTTGCAGACAGAATAACAGTTTGCACGTTAACTATCATCACAATATGTGTTTACCTCATCTATGAATACCTCCATTGACATTATACCACTTTACATGTAGTATAAGTGTCTGACAATAATATGTTTCCTTTTATTCCCTCATGGCCTCTGGACAATCTTATATATGCCACAGAAATGGCAGTATTGTTTGCAATTAGTGACAATCATTTCTCCAATTAATACATCTAGAAAACAAAACTAATATTATAATTATTTTATCAAGAAGATTTCTGACATTTGGGAAGCTATTCAGTATGACAAACTATTTTATTATACACTAGAGAGCAATGTGCGAAATCTCAAGAGTTATTATTGGGATATGGGCCCTGATATATAAGTCACCTATATGAAACTCTACTTAAAAACATGTTTTGCAATTTTAAATATATTGAAAGCATGCCTCAGATGCAATGTATTTGGGAACTTTAAAAAATCCTATTTTTATTTTCATGGCATGGAGAGCGTAGTATCTTCCAACAAGTAGTATCAATCCTAAACATTCCCAGCAGAGCAGTGGTTTACATTTCCTAAATATTTATATTTGCTTTGAGTAAAAGTAACTATTATTTAAAATTTATCCTTCCACATTAAGAAAAATAAAGTAAGGTATCATTGATCTTTCTTACCAACCACATCTTCCTCAGATCATTCTTTTTCATTAATAACATAATTAAAATTTTAGTGTTAATTTATGACCACTTTTAGATGTTCTTATATTCCTTTTTAGAAATATGTTAAATATATGACAACGAATGATTCTAAGTGGAAAAAGAGGTCAAGTGGATTTAATATAGAGTTTAAGAACTTTATGTCTTATTTTATTTAATTGGGAATAATTGGAAAGAGAAGTATTTAGCAAAAAAATGCAAGTGTATACCAGTGATATTTCAGACATCAAGGTAATATGAATTTTGGAGAGTGGAAACCTCAAAATAGAATGTATGTGTTGTTTCCCAGCTGACATATAATCAATGGAATGTTACTTAGAAATCAAGTTGGGTCACTCAAAGGTGGAAATGGAGAGTTAATATTGAGTCATATTTTAATGACATCATAAAAATGGGATGGCTTGAAATCTTTACCCTACCATTTTACTCAATAAAGCTTTCTCCTAGTAATTCTCCTTACAGCTTCTTTCATCTGCTAATTTATAAGACTATAGATAATAGGGTTCAAGAAAGGAGGGACTGTGAAATAAAAGAAGGAAGTGATAATGTCCAGAATCATGAGTGAATGGGAGGTTGACTTCAAATACACAGCAGTGATTGAGGCGACAAAGACCATCACCATGAGGATGTGAGGGACACAGCTGGAAAAGGCCATTCTGCATTTTTCCTGGTTGGAAACTTGATCACAGTAGAAAATATGTGAATATAAGACCTGGTGATAAAGGCAAAGGAGCCAACAAGAACTACAACTCCAGAGATAAAAATTATAATTTCATTGCTTAAGGTGTCAGAGCAGGAGAGAGTCATCTATGTGGGGATGTCACAGAAGAACTGATGGAGCACACTGGACTGACAGAAGTGTAGCTGGAATGTGTTTCCAGTATGGAATCCAGAGTAGATCACACCACAGAATACTGAGGCCAGAGTCACCTGAACACAGACACGAGGGTTCATGATCATAGAGTAGTTGAGGGGCTGGCAGATGGCCACATAGTGGTCATGGGCCATGATGGTGAGGAACATCAACTCTGCAAAAGCAAAGAAAATCACAAGAAAGATCTGAGCTTCACATTCTACCATGGAGATCACCTGGTTATCAAGTAGGAAGATGACACATGCCTTGGGGTCTGTAACAGAAATGTAGCACATGTCCAAAACAGACAGATTTCTAAGGAAGAAATACATGGGAGTATGAAGACTCTGGTCAACAGTGGTTACTATGACAATTAGAAGATTTCCCATGATGGTGGCCAAGTACATCAGTTGGAATAACATGTTGTGTAAGATTCTGTGCTCCCACACATCAGAAATTCTTATAAGCAGGAATTCAATCACCATAGTAGAGTTAGGCATCTTTGGGAAATTTGCCTTGATCTTGAAGAGGCAAACAAATAAACCCTAGAAACCATGTTGAAGAAATTTGCCAAAGTCCATTTATTGACTCACATTTATCCAATTTTATTCTCTCTAGTTCACATTAGTTAATAGGCTATAATATGATGTTTCATCATGCTACTTTGGTCTCCAGGCTTATGAAATCACTTCCAGGATAGGGCTAGCATGAAACTATTATCTTTAAGAGCTTGTGCCTATGTTTGCAAATATTTTATTTACTATAAATCTTAACCTATCACTTACTAATTTAAATGGCTATATTGAAGGTCAAACTTTTGCCTAGAAGATAAATTGATTTAATGTAAGCAATTTCTATATATCCCTGGCACATTAGTAATATTCTCTAAATGTAAATAGTATTATTTGATGACCAAATAGAATGTAAGTGGAGAAAACAGGCTGATTTTTTGGACCTCTGAAAATTTTACAAATTGTTATCCATTCCCTACCCACTTTTTATCTCCACTTCCACCACTGTTACTTTTGATACTATTTTGACATTTGATTCTTTGACATCTCTCTGTTGTTTTTTAATATTTTGTTAGAATCTTTCTGGCTTTGTTTTTTTTCATTTCTTGGCCTGGATAAAATAATCAACTACTGGAATTACATTAACACTACCTTTTATTTATTCAGAATGGCCTATGTAGTTTACATTGTTTACATATTATGCACCATAATTCTCATTGAAACTCTATAAAAAGGAAAGTAAAATATGGAATTTTAAATATCAAAGCATAGATGGGAGTGGATGGAGTGGATGTGGCTTGAGCAGTTGAGTGCCTAATTACCACATGAGAGGTCCTGTGTTTGGTTCCTGGTACCTCCTTAAAAAAACAAAAACAAACAACAATCAAAACAAATGAAAAAGCCAACTCAGGGAAGCAGATGTGGCTTAGGGGTTGAGCACCAGCTTCCCACATACAAGGTTCTGGTTTCAATCCCAAACACAGATACCTCAAAAAAAAAAAAAAATCACTGAAAGTTCAAAGGTATTTGATAAACCATGAAATGTAAGTTGAAGAGTATGTCTTCAATGAGAGCATTATCTGCTCACATTGCATATTGTCACATTGTGCATTTCCTCCACCAGAACTCCTGATTATACTGAGCTTCACTGCTTGCCATGACACCAAATCACACTCCTCTTTCAGGCTGAACATTCACCATTATGGTGGCATTCCCGCCTTATGACCACTGTGGGAATCACGAGACCCCAATTTTTGTATTCACTTAAATTACAATTATCCAGGGCTAAAATGTTTTTCCTACATATTGAGTAATAATATCTATTTTTCCCCAGTCTCTTCCCAATGTCAGCATACTGATTTATCAATTTAAAATATCCTAAGAGATTTTGTACTAATAAAATAAGACTTTCAATATAAAATAAATCTCATGTATGATTACTCATATTTTCTCCTTATCTGCTATTTTAATGTGAGTAGAATCATTGATATCTACGGCTACCTCACAAACTCATTTAAAGTCTTTCTCCTTTAGACCCCACTATCTCACTGATACCAATTTTCCCATTAAATGCTGTAAGATTTTCTGATTCCCCATGTAATTCTTGAATATAAATAAATGTTTAATTTCTTTTTTTAAAACAATCACTTGAAACACTTGATAAGTAGCTATTACCTATAAGAATTAGCATTTATTTAGTAATAAGAATATCAGGTTCAATAATGAAGTCAATTGTGTCTTCAGGTTTGTGGAAAATACTGTTGTGCTTTCCCATAAAACATAAATGTATTTCAGAACTTGAGTAAGCTGAGATAGAAAAACATTACTTGTTGTATGGAGTCATTAATAAATGCTGTGTTTAAAAATGTGCCATTTCATGTTTATTGACCCCTTACCGAATGCTAAATTGCAGAAGATATTCTTCTGGACATATTAATCTGTGTATTTTACTTTCTGCATTGAAACCACAGAATGTACATTTTCAGAACTGCATACTCTTGTACTATTTACTTCTCACTGATAATGGGGCATTCATTGTGCCACCACGCCTCACATTATTGTTTCCTTGTTCCCTTTTCCCTGTGACCAGTATAACCACTTAAAACAGAAAACTTCTGCTAAATGCCAGGAGGTTGGACAGGTATCATTTTCAGACTGACCTTCTGTTCTCAAGGCTGAAAGTTTCTATATTGTCATTCCTCTTTATTTCATGATGCTTCAAAATGGTTAAATGTGTAGTTCCTATTGTTGTTGTTTTATACCAAACTTTACTGAAAATTTATTGATAGCATGGTATGATAAACTTGGCTAAAATTGCTATTGCAATATTTATTCTAGATCTATCTATCTATAAATATATATAAAGATATAGAGAGTAGCTTAATAGTAGATGAATATGTGTGTGTACATATTAATACATGGTAGCTATAAGCAAATTAAAATGGTTTCATTCTGAAGATAGCGATTTTAAAATAATTGCTTAAATTCTTCCTCACTGAAATCCTTAACAGACTACTATCATATTAAAGAAATACAAAAGGCTTTTACAGTTTGAACACAGATTGAAGGAAAAGCATTATTTCACAATTACCAATAAAATTTAGGATTCTAACTTGAATTTCCATGGAGCACTGTAGCATAGTTACAACTTCATGGACATTATGAGAATAAAAGTTTTGCATCCTGACTCTGCCATTTAACTGCTATATAGCTATGGAGAGTCTTTCAAATATCTTTGAACCTCAAATTCTTTTCTATAAAATTTGTAATAATGGCTACCTCATGAATTTAATATTTGTAAAGTTTTTCAAATAAATGAGAGTAAAGGAAAGTAAATGAAAAAGAGTTACAATCTAAATTAGATTAAATTTGTGATTCCTACAACATAGTACTATTTGAAAAAAAAAAAGGAGATAAAGAAGTAAAGGAAAGGTAGCATTCTGCATTTGCTCATGTAATTTTATATTAAATAGAGCATAACAATATAAAATGTCCTCCATGAGTAAATCGAAATTGTAAAACTCAGGCCATGTCTTAACCTGGGGACTAGCATCTGGCAAGAGAATATAACCTGCATAGTAAAATTCTCCTTGGGAAACTAGATTATTGCATGTGTACTCCTATCCATCAAAGTTTAAAAGCAAATGAATAAGGGTGGGTGAGAAATAAATAAAATAAAATAAATCTTTTTAAAACATAAATAAATAAATAAAAGCAAAGAAATGTTTGCTTTTTCTGCAAAGGCTTGATGGATGTATCTTTCAACCTGAAGTATATATTTTACTTATTAATTAATTTATTTATTATTTCATACATCATCTAATCTTAATTTAAAATTAGCTTAGTCTTTTAAAATATTTTAGGATGAATTATATGCAGACATTCTTCTGGAAGCTGTGGAAATCAGTCATAAACAGTTGCTTACAGGATTTTTATGATATAAGAAAGCCCAAAATTCCACCTGGCACACAAGAGCATATATAGACAATTTGGCAAGGATTCACTTATTCATTCTATACCACCTGACCATATGGCACAGTGCTTGGAAAAGAGAAATAGTAGGTAAGTATTTGTTGAAATTATTAATTGATTGGTAATGATATATGTAATACATTGTTCTCACTCTTAGATAAAACACAAACCACCACAATTAAATGTGTTTAAATATAAATTTAAATTGTCATTCTACATACTGAAGCTTTAGGCAGCTTGCAAAGCCATTCGTGCCCTTTCATGTTTTGCTGGCACCTACTAGGTTCAGTGCTAACATCTGTTTACTCTGTGTACAATGAGCAGCTAAAAAATGTGCTAAAACTTCTGGGACAGAGTATTTTAATGCAATAAATAACAAAGTAGAAGATAATCTATTGCTTCTGTACCTTCCCAGGGCATATTTTCTATTCTAATCCCCTTGATAGCATCTCTCAAAAATTAAGTGAGTAGATCATGAGAGAAATGTGGGTAATTCATGGAGGGAAGAGAAAGAGAAGAAAGAAAAGAATTATTATCAAAAAGACTCACACATTAATAATGTCTTTCCTTAAGTTATATAGACATGATAGAATTCTGGTAAGAGTCCAATGATGTTTTAGGTCCACATTAGGATGAGTAGGCATATTTAGTTGACATGACTTAGATCCTGACTGGAACCTTTCTGTTTATAGCAAGAGCTTTCACATTCAGTTTTGTTTACAAAGATGATGACCCCAAAGGTATCAGAGAAAACCTCTGGGAATAGACTTTGGTACCAATAATATCTAGTGCCCAGAGGTAATTCAATGAGGTAATTTGTCCTAGGTGATAAAGGAACAGGGACAAAGAACAATCTGTCCACAAATACAACTTCTGTATATAAAAAAAAAATAGTATATTGAACCAATGAAAAGATTTGGTGAAAATTAAAGAGACAATAATTTAAACAGAAAGTAAATCACAGTACCCCGAATATTCTGAAGCCTTCTCAGGTGAAATATCTGTGGATCCTAGAGGTCAATGGGCAGAGAAGGAGAGTTTCCAAGCCAAATTCAGCCAGAACCAGGGACACCAGTGGTTCCTGATAACCTTTAGGGATTTCCTGTCAAGGCAGAGTGTGATTTACATTAGTCTGGCCAAACTCACAGAATTGCTAATGGATTCGGTGACAAATAGCCTTTCTTAAATTGTCCAAAGTACCTATATTAGCCCAGCACAGTGGCCTGTGAGCTCTACAATCATCATCACATAGCTTTCTCTCTGTTGCCTCAATTTATTCATCTTTTTACACATTAACCACACTGTCAACCATCATGTGTCACTTGAGAAAAGGAACAAATAAAACATTTAGACTAATATCTGGCACAAAATGCATATTAGGCAGTGCTGTAATATATATTATTCAGTCTTTACAGTAATGGTATGAATGAATCAGATTCTGTTAAAACAAATAGAAGCTTCAACATGCTTCTTCGTGCTACTTAAACTTTGTATTTGATTTCGCTTATACAATACACTTTATGATTTCAAACTGATAAATGTACACTTGAAAAGAATGTGCATTCTGAATCATTAGGAGATACTTTATACATTTACTGATGGTGGTCTCACATTTATGTTACTGGCTAAATTTTATTTAGATATCCAGCTATGATTTTTAAAATTCTTTTTGCTATGACATTTTATGTATTATATATTTTAAAGCTATGTAACTGGGTGTATGTAGATTTAGCATTGTTATGTCTTCCTACTTAACTAACTTCTTATCTGATGCAAAATAACTTTATATTTAAGCATACTTCTCAAGGACAGAATCATGGAAGCCCAGGTCTGGACCAGATATCTCCTTGGGCCAAAAGAGGAGGTCAACATGTGTGTGGAAAGGGCAGGTTCACATCTGCATTTGGAGAGGTCAGAACATATGCCCCAACACTTGGAGGGGGCAGGTCTTATGACCCATTGTTAAGGGAGAATGCTTCTACCTCAATGCTTGGAGATGGTGGAGACTGTGCCCCAGCATTTACAAAGAGCCTGGACACTACCCCAATATTCAGAGACAGTGGGGATTGTGTCTTGGCATTTTTGCAGAGCCTGGACACCATCCCAATAGGAGAAAGTATGAGCTTAATGATGCCTTGATTTTGAACTTCTCATAGACTAAAAACTGTGAGCCAATAAATTTCCATTGTTTAACTTAACACATTACATGGTATTTGCTTTAGCCATGAGGAAACTAAAACACAAGTTAATCAGCATATGGTCATAAAAGCCTGGAAATAACGATGCAGACAAGGACTATCATTGTGGGATGCAGAGCTGCATAGGGATACCACATATATTGGGGGAACAAAGTAAAACTCCAATGCTCAGAAAAGACTCGATAAAGCCTTAGGTTTTCACCTCCAAACAATCTTTGGGTTCTGTCCAAGCAGGAGAGGAAGGCTAAGTCAGAACCCAAAGAGTGGCCAGGCTAATTGTTTGAGTGCCCTATTTCACAGCCGATTTGCTAAGACTAAGAAAGTGTTTTTTGTTTTCTTTTTAGCTCCAGAGATTGTCAAATAACTGGCTGTATTCTGAGAAAATGGAATGGAGACTTGTATGTTCATACTTCAGAAGATAGGAAATACCTGCCATATCACTGGATGAACACTGAGAAAATGAAATGGAGACTTAAAAATTCACCTGTGGCAAGATAAATTAGCTCTACAAAAATTGTATATTAAAATCATGAAACAAATGGAAAATTACATCCCCAAAACAAGCAAAAACAGCAAATTCTGGGAGTGAGGAAAATCTGATTTCCATTGTTATCACATTATATTGAAAATGTAAAATTTGTGGGAAAAAGTTCAAGGCAAACAAAGGAACAGGAAAGTATATTCTATTCAAAGGAAAAAAGAAATTGAAAGAAACGCTCCTTGAGAAAGCCCATACCCAGGACTAGACAAAGATTTTAAATCAATTGCCTTAAATATGCTCTGACATGGAAGATATTATGAAAAAGAACATGAACCAGGAATACAATGTGTAACAATATAGATAATATCAATATCAATAAAACAAAACAAAAAGATACAAAAGAACCAAATAGAAATTCTAGAGCTGGAAAGGACTATAGCTAAAATTAAAAGGTCACTCATGTTTCAATAGCAGTTTTGAGGAGGAAGGAAAAGATCGGTGAATTTGAAGATAGATCAATTGAAATTATCCAGCTGGAAAAACAGAAAGAAATAAAAAAGTAATAAAGAGAGACTAATGGGCCTGTGGTATTGTTTTGAGCATAGCAGGGAGCATTGTAAAATGACAGCTTCCCACCAAACTGAGAGGGATACATCAGACCAAAGAAAGATTTGGGCAAGTCCAGCTTGGCAAGCAAATAGTGTTTAATAGGGCTTATATGGGACCCCACCTTCAGTGGCCTTGACGAGAGTCCCCTCTCTTGGAGGGTCATGGCCTAAATCCTCATCTGTGGTTACAGGCAGAGAGAATGACATTTCCAAGGCTCAAGCTGCACTTGCCACAAAGCAAGAGGGGTTTTTTATACTACACATCTGAGTTTGGATGGGGAGGTCATGTGAGAGGGAAGCAGGATTAAAAAGTGCAGTGCTCAGGACAGATAATCAAGGACTGGACATTCACAGCATTTCTCAGCAGGGCAGAAGTTACACTTTCACAGTAACTATGTAAAATGAGCATTTACAATGTTTGTCATTAGGGTTGAAGTTACATCTTTACAGTAATTATGTAAGGGACCTATTGATACAAAGGTGGTCAAGCAGTTCACATCAGGTTATTCTTAGTTTCTCGGAGAAAAGTCTGAGCATACAAGTTTTACTTACTTATGAGCTCACAAAACGTTTCTTTTTTTCTCAAAGCTTGCTGTGTAACTATTAAAAAATGAAATGCTGACTAAAAGGGGAAGTGGAAGGGTTGTGGGAAAAATACAAAGCCACATATGCTACAGGTAAATCATCTGGTGTACCAACATGTGAATTATGGGAGAGAAGAAATAGGCAGAAAGAATATTTGAAGAGTATAGTCAAAAACATCCTAAATTTGATAAAAGACACATTTATACCTACTTTTTTCTTTTAAAAAAGAATATTTTTTTAAAAACACATGAGCAAGGTCTCTTTGTTAATGAAGGAAATTATTTTAAAAAATGCTTAATTATATTAATATCTCAAAAAAGCAAACTCTATATTCTTTTTTTTTTTTTTTTTTTTTTTACCTTTTGCATTGATATAGTACAGTCTTTGCTTTACCTACTCCCCCTCCTTTTTACCTTGCAGTTGTTTGTGTGCAGGTGTTTGTTATGTTTCCATTCTTGGTTTTTATTGTGTGTAGATATTTGGTATGTTTTCATTTGTGCTTGCGTACATGCTGGTGTTCAGTGTGTTTCATTTTGCAAGAGGCTGCAGGCAGTCAGGGGTGACATACAATCTTAACCAGTCCCAGCTGTTTGCCATGGCAAAAAGTTGCTTATTGGCAGACCTTCCCTGCCATGGAGTGTATAAAACCTCAATACCCAGGCAGTGCAGGTGCCACTCATATGTGACATAAAGAGAAACATGCAGAGGTAATGAGCAGTTGGCTACCCTGGGTGAGATACTTTCCACTGTTTTTTGGACCCTTTATGCACTGTAAGTAATACACCACTCACTTGCCGAAAGTCCCTGTAGTGCCTGTGCTGTGTTCTCACAGTGTGCCACATAGCCACTTTCTCCTCAAAGGAAAGAGAGAATCTTGAAAGCAGCGAGACAGAACTCATCATATACAATAGATCCTGAACAAGGTGATCATCCAATATCTCATCTGAAAACATGGAGTTCAGAAAAGGAGTGGAAGAACATATATATAGGGCTGAAAGAAAATAGAAAGAAGATGGCAACCAAGAATTCTATATATAGCAAAACTGTCCTTCAAAAATGAGGGAGAAATTAAGGCATTCCCAGATAAACAAAAGGTGTGGAATTTTTTAGTAGTGGATTTCCCTATAAGAAATGATGAAGGAAATCTTTCAGGCTGAAATTAAAGAATACAAGAGAGTAGCTCAAGCTATATGAAGAAAGAGAAAATACTGGTGAAGTTAAAAATAAGCAAATAAAAAGTCAGTATTGCTATTTTTGTATCTCCTCTTTTTATTTTCTATATGATATAAATGACAGATGCATAAAACAACGTCTATGCTAATGAGTGCACCATGTATAACAATCTAATTGTGAAAACAACTGCATAAAGGGGGTTGGAGATTTAGAGGGACAGAAATTTGTATGCTTTTGAAACTGAGTTTCAATTCAAGATATATTGTATAAAGTTAGGATATTAGTTGTAATTACAAGAGTAACCACTAAGAAATACACAGAAATAGAAAGGAGGAAGAAATCAATATGTTATATTAGAAAATGAAATCAAACCCAATATAAATCAGCACTGAAGTAATTCAAAAATAGAAAAGATATGACATAGAAAACAATATAAAAATGAAAGAAGTGTTTCCTTATATTAACCAATTAAATATTAATGGATTAAACTCATCATTAAACATATTGGATGAATGGAATAAAAACATGGTAAAACTATATGCTGTCTACAAAACAATCATTCTAGATCCAAAATCTCTAATAGGTTGAAAGCAAAAAGAGGGTATAACATCTTCCATGCACATAGTAGCCAAAAGAAAGATAGGGTGGCTATACTAATATTCTATAAAACAGTATTGAAATAAATTTAAAAAAAAATAAAAGGATAGTATATATTTATAAAATGTTCAATTCATCAGTAATATATAGCAATAATAAGCAACTTAAACACACAAAGCATCAGAGCCTCAAAGTAAATTATGTTGGTTGGTTTGATACAGGATGGACCCCAGAAAATCTTGTCCTTAGACCTCATCCATTCATGTGGGTGTGATCCTTTGTAGGTGGGATCTTTTGACTAGATTACTTCAGTTTAGGGCCTTTGATTAGATTACATCTGTAGGACATGAGCCAGGGTGGTTCTTAATCCTCTTACTTGAGTCTTGTATAAATGAGATGGATATGGAGAGACACTTGGGAGAGAAAAGCCAGCAAAGCTGAGGGAGAAAAGACACAGAAACAGAGAGATCGATGGAGTCTGGGAGAGGAAGCCACCGAAACAAAGAAGCTGAAAGCAACAAGACACTGAGGAGAAGGGAGACTCCACCATGTGCCTTTCCATTTGACAGCGGAGTCCAGGATCTCCAGCAGCCAGTCTTTGGGGAAAGAACATCACTTTGATGTCTTGATTTGGACATTTTAATGGCCTCAGAACTGTAAGCTATTAAGCTAATAAATCTCCATTGTAAAAGCCAACACATTTCTAGTGTATTGCTTCTGGCAGCTTTTAGCAAACAAAAATAATGTGAAGCATGTATTATCAGAATTGCAGGTTCTAATATCAAATCATCTCATATCAGCTGATGCAAAGTACCAGAAATCTTTTGGCTTTTATAAAGGGTATTTACCTCGTTAAAAGTTTAGTTTCAATTTTAAACCCTTTTATAAAGGGTATTTATCTGGGTAAAAGTTTAATTTCAACTCTAAACAGTACAACTCAAGGTTGCTTTCTCACCAAAATCGGTTGTCACATGTTGAAGCAAGACGGCAGGTGATCTATGCAAGGGTTCAGCCTTCCTCTCAGCTAAAGTCTGTCATAGGGGTTGTTTCTTTCTGGGATCAGCTGCAAACTATCAGGCAAATGGCTCATCTCTCTTCCTGGCCCACAGGATCAAAGGCTCTCCTCTGCCATGTCTGTGGGGCTCTCTCTCTCTTCCTATGTGACTTCATGAGTGCGTGTCCAATTGTATCAGCCCAAAGGGGGTGGGGACTCAACCAGAGCTATACCTTACTGACACAGCACAATCAGAAGCCATAAATTCATTTTATCAAATATACTTAATCAGAAGCCTCTCTCCAAATCTAATACAATCGAAGGGCATCGCACCCAAAGGAACACACCAGTTTACAAACATTCTCTCTTTTGGGGATTCATAAATAATCTCAAACTGCCCCACACATAAAAAAGCTCAGAAGTGTAATAGACAATAAAGAGCAATAGAAATGTTAATATGAAACTACTATGTAAGCAAAAATAATTTCCTTATGTAGTTTATAACATATGTAGAAGTAAAATATAAGCTATAATAAAAACCAGTAAGAAAGAGTGAAATTGTAAAGTTTTGCATTGATAGGTCATTCATGAAAGTATTAGTTTAGAATTGTGTTGGAGATTGAAATTTGTACCCCCCAAAACTCATGTTTGAATATTAATCTGTGTTACTGTGAGTGGTGAGCCCATTTGTAAACAGGACCTTGAAAGGTGTTCTTATTTAAGGTGCAGACTCATTAGTGGATAGGATCTTTAAAAACCCACTTTAGGCGAGGCCAAATTGAATCAGTTTGGGACTTAATCCATATAACTGCATCCTTTTAAACAAAGGAAATTGGGCACAGGAGTCAGAGGTCAGTGGAAATATGAAGCACCCAAAGTCAGAAGAATCCAGAGAATGAGACATATTGCAATGTTATAGAGGTAGGATGGAAGCCAAAGAACCAGAAGGAGTTTAGCAAGCCAGCCCCAGAATGCTACAGACTCCTGGAGAAGGAATGGCCTCTTGAGACCTTGATTTTGGACCACTATCCTCTAAAAGACTGAATAAATTCCTGTTGTTTAAGCCAATCTGTTCATTGTATTTGTCATAGCAGTCCTGGCAAATTAAGACAAGTAGACTGTATTAAGTTGAATGATGCATTTTGTAATTTCTAGAATAAAAATAAAAATGACATTCAATGGTATACAAAACAAATAAATACAAAAGGTGAAAGAAGATAAAAAAATAAAAAAGCAAGTTGTTTCACTGTCATTCTTTGATGGTTTAAGAGTGGTATTTAGCTTCCAAATATTTTTGAACCTCTTCTTCAATCAAGACATTTAGTTCTTCTTGAATTTTGATTAACTGGTAATGAAATAACTCAGTGATTTTTATCAGAAAATCTTATTACACTTTTATTTGGAGTGCTAGCTTTAACTTTGTGTGTGTGTGTGTGTGCTTCAATAGATTCAGGTGGAAAGTCAAATGCCATTTTTATCATTATGCCTCTGAGATAATGTTTTCCTCTGACTTCTTTTAAGATTTTTCTCATTAATTTTGGCTTTCAAAATTTTTACTATGTATGGAAAAAATTTAAATGTGAATTGTGACTTTTTATTTATGCTGTATTGAGACTATCCTATTCAATTTTGTAATATAATGACTCCCTTTACATAATTAAAATATGTCCATTATGGGAGGAAATAGAAAATGAGAAAAAAAGAAATTTAAATAAAAACACCTTAGGAAATTATTCCTAGGTTTGTATATCTTTAAAAAAAACTTTGCAAATATATCTTCTACATTATCAAACTTTTAAAGTAAATGATTTAAATTTGAGAAAAATTAGCATTAGTAAGACAAATACCATTATTATATAGTAATATTATAGACTAATACTAAATTTTAATTTAATCCAATAAATTCATATAATTTGGTAAGATTTAAATGTTTCTTCAGTCTTATCTAATATTCTTGAAAATTGATTTTCTGATATCAATATTGATAGTGCCCTCTACCTAAAGTAGTTATGCTAAAATAACTTTTATTACTAAACATTTCAATTCATAAGTAAAATATTGTAGAATTTATGAAAGAAGTAGATATTTGGTTAATGCTAACATCAGAGTTTTATTATAAAAATTAAGATAAAAAGGAAGAAAAGAATAAAGAGATATTTTAACAAATAATTTAATAGCATATTGAGGAAAACAATACAAAATAATAATGATGTCAATTACAATAAGTCATAAATTCCCTCATTTTAGAGATAATTATGAGAAATGTAAAATCTAAAGAAAATTAATTTTATATGTAGAAAGAAATTTGCTGATAATCAAATAACATTAAATTAATTATGGACCAATACAGGGATTGAATAAGAAACTATTTATTTAGTTAATGTTTTAAGCCATGAAGTTTTGGGGTAACATGTTAAACTAATACAGGATCTCTATGAAATGTGGATCTGCAACATTTCAGATCTGCAACAAAAGAGTCCACCCAAATTACACAAATATTAACATCTATAACCTCATGTGACCAGAAGTCCTGATGTAGGCATTTCCAGGACTGATCAATTAATAGGCTCAATGACACCACCAAAGATCCATGCTCTTTGTCTTACTGCTCTGTTATTCTCTGTATAACAGGCCTCTCTCCTTTGACTTGTCACTTTGTCATCACAGATGACTGCAGCAGTTTGTGGTGCCACATCCCCACACCCTGCATCAAAAGGCTGGAACAGAATATTTAGATTGAACATGCTGAAACTGAGGAAAAACCCCAGCAGCCTGCTTCTTATGCCTCCTTGACCAGAGCTGGTGCACATGAACCTTTCTACAACTTCAGACTTTGGAGCTAGATGGAAGGTTGAGATTCCCTAGAAGAATTCAGCTGCTAGAAACTGAACAAAATTGAAACCAGGATTCTTGTTAAAGAAAGAGTGGCAGTTCGGTGGAGCACCAGTGGAATGTGGCAGGTCTGCTAAATAAGAGTTGTGCCCTTAGCCCAGTACACTCTTCTTATCACTGGCTATTGACACTGGTCCCCTTCAGTCTGGGTTTGCAGCTTGCTTCCCCCTCCTTATCCTCACTTAACTCTGAGAAATTTATAGGCATAATACTAGATTTGATGTTTGTATTTCCATGATAATAGTGTCTGGCCCATAGAAGTGCCCAGTTATTGTCCAGTGACTAAACAAATGAAGGAGGTGTGCAACAAAGTATGTAGGGTTAAAAGTAAGAAGCCACGGCTGGCTAGGGAAGTCAGGGAACACTTCTTTAAAAAACTACAAAGGTAGTTATCTGGGAGAGGGGGACATGAGTCTCTAGAGCAGTGGTAATCTGAGATGGCACGAATGGATGGGAACGGTGGGCTGAGGACAATAGGGCTCAAATTCTATAGGGCCTATGACACCCATAGGGTTGGAATGGAAGAGGTTAGATTTTTGTTTTAGAAACAGTGTTTGAGCTGGGACTGGAGACATATCCGTGAGCCTTGTCCTTGCCAGGGGCTTCATCCTCCCATAAACACTGTGACTTAGGGATGGTGTTCTCTTCTTAAAATGAAGACCCTGAGGTTCAAAAACTTTAAATAACTGCCTCAGTCCCAGGGCTTATGGAGACTGCTATTGTGAACTAGCTGCCTCCAGAATACCTTCTTGTCCCACCAACCCAGGCTGCTTCTAAACCCTCCTGAGACTTCAGGAGCGAGAAGTCTACTCTATGAAGGGCTGGGGAGTGGGGGGAGGTGAACCCAAGAGGAATTGGGGAATGCACCCCTAATTGGCTGTGGTAGTATCTCTGCCTCCGGAGCTGGCAGAAGGGAGCACAAAACATAAGGGCAAAGAGTGAGGAGTGTCCAGGACATCACTGTTCAGCCCACCAGGACCAAATGCCCGGACATCTGGGCACAAGCAGGATGCTCCAGCCTCATCCCCGGTTCCCACTTGGGATTCAAAGTGTGTGATCTAGAAGTGTGATGAGACAGACTCCCAGGCCTGGGAGGACTAAACCCCCGGGGACGCTGCTACCTAATGCCCCTCCCCTGCCCCGCCACCACGCGCACCTCTCTCATTTTCCAGGACCACAAGACACAACCACAGCAATGGCGAATATTAGATCTACCCTTGCTGGTTCACAAGCCGTCTTCCCGCCATTTCCCACTGGCTTTTCCCACCACAAAGGACGTGGTGACAGAGGTGTAATTGCTGCGGCGAGCTAGATGATAACTCCGAACGCCGGAAGGAGTTCAGAGAGGCGGCACTGCATGCTGGGATATGTAGTCTGCGGATCCGACCTCGACAGAGGCGCGCTCTGAGGTTCCTCTAGCTCCAAGAGCCTGCAACCCCAAGTGTCCTGGCGCTCTGGCGTGAGGCTGCAGTACCCAGGACACCATTCCGGAAGGCCTTCCCACTGCAATACTCGACCCAGTCAGCATGGGCTCCCGCCAGTCACCAGAAGGAGAAAGGGAACGGGGTGAGCTAACAGGAAATTCTTGAGAGTTATACACAGTGTCCACCCATCATCAGTACTCTTCTGGTTGCAGGAAAAATGCCTAAAACCTTAGGCATTTCTATGAATTGAATCATGTCCCCCACAGCAATGTAGTCAACTGCTAATCCCTAGTCCTGTACATGTGAACTTATTTGTAAATAGGATGTAACATTCCTTTATCAATTCAAATATTTTAAATATTGGAGTACTAGTGAAAATGGTTTGGAAGCTTAATTGCTATCTTTTATCATTTAGCACATTAAGGTGCTACAACTCCCTGGGTATTAAGTTGTGCCTTGGGTGCCCTCATTTTCCATCTGAGCAGTTTTAATTGGTTGCAATCCTTGTCAAAATCTGGTTCTTCAAATATCACATCACGGTCTGCTGATAACAAAATGCTGAGTTTCTTGCTTATCGCAGTAAGGGAGTACAACACCTTGCGAAGTTTCGATATTTTCTCAGGGAAATGGAACATGAGAATTTATCAAGTATTTGAAATCTTTCAAGTGGTGAGATAGTTAGGATTGGAAGTGATCAGGCAAAATTTCCCAGGATTGATGTATTTGTACTGAAAATAAAGACTTAAAAAAGGAGATGCAGAACATGTTTTTTAGATAAATTTGCATTAATGCAGAAGCAACACCTAAAGAAGTTCCTTCTCAAAGGAGTAAGCTGGGGGAGTAGCTTATATGGCTGTTTGAAGAAAAGGGAAGGTGTGAGAGAATGGGAAGGGTTAAAGGGGACATGAATTATGGTTTGTATGTGCATTCTGTGAACTACAGAACTGCATGGACTGTGTACTGTTTGAGCATGGTGTCCTTGAGGTGTAGTTTGTTAATTAGCAAGCAGGATGTTGGTGTAAGTTTGTGGCCATCTAGTGAAGATAAGCAGACTTTGCTGGCAACTTTCTGAACTCTTTGTTACATTTCCTCTTTGACCCACTGTTTGTCTGAGTGTGTTGTTTAACTTCCATATCTTTGTACCTAATCTGGTTCTCTGGCCCTTACTGATATCCAATGTCATTCCATTGTGGTGCGAGAAATTACTTTGTATAATCTCAATCTTTCTGAATGCATTGAGATTTTTTCTGTGGCCTAGCATGTGGTCTATCTTGGAGTATGATACATGTGCACTCGAGAAGAATGTGTATCCCGCTGTATTTGGGTGTAGTGTTCTGTATATGTCTATTAGGTCCAGATCCTCTAATGTGTTAACCAAAGTCTTTGTTTCTTTATTAATTCTTTGTTAAGACATTCTTTCTAATGGTGATAATGGTGTATTAAAGTCCCCCACTATAATTGTGGAGGCATCCATTTCTCCACTTAGTTTTTCCAACGTTTGTCTCATGTATTTTGAGGCGCTCCTGTTAGGTGTGTAAATGTTTATGATTGTTCTTTCTTCTTGAAATATTACCCCTTTCACTAATATATAGTGTCCATCTTTGTCCCTTACAGTGGTTTTGCATTTAAAGTCTATTTTTTCCCGATATTAGTATAGTTACTTCAGCCCTTTTTCGGTTATTGTTTGCTTGTAAGATTGTTTTCCAGCCATTCACTTTCAGCCTCCATGAACCCTGGGTCGAAGGTGGGTTTCTTGTAGACAACATATAGATGGGTCATATTTCCTTATCCATTCTGCCAATCTGTTTCTCTTGACTGGTGAGTTTAATCCATTAATATTCAGTGTTGTTATTCTCAAGGAATTACTTACTTTAGCCATATTTTCTTTGGGCTTATGTATGTCATATGTTTTTTTTTTTTTTTTTTTTTTTAATATTTTATTTATTCATTTATCTCTCCCTTGCTGCTTGTGCTCGCTGGGTCAGCTAACCATGCCATGTGGGCGGGCTTGCCTTCACCAGGAGGCCCCGGGAACCGAACCCGGGGCCTCCCATATGGTAAACGGGAGCCCTACTGATTGAGCCACAGCCGCTTCCCTCATATGTTGTTTTTATTTCTCCTTCTGTTGATTCATTGTTCTTACGCTCTCCTCCAGTCTCTCCTGTTTTTTTCCTTTCAACCTGCAGAACTCCCTTTAATATTTCTTGAAGGGCCATTTCTTATTGGCATACTCTCTTAATTTCTGTTTATCTGTAAATATTTTGAACTCTCCATCATTTTTGAATGCCAGCTTTGTTGGGTAGAGAATTCTTGGCTGGAATTTTTTTTTTTTCTTTTAGTACCTTAAATATGTCGTACCACTGCCTTGCCTCCATGGTTTCAGATGAGAAATCGGCACTTCATCTTATTGAGCTTCCCTTGTATTTGATGGTTCTCTTTTCTCTTGCTGCTTTCATTATTTTCTTTTTGTATGGATCATTGGACAATTTGACGAGTATATGTCTTGGTGTAGGCCTGTTGGGATTCATATTGTTTGGGGATGCGCTGTGCTTTCTGAACTTGTATATCCATCTCTTTCAATAGGATTGGGAAGTGTTTAGCCATTATTTCCTCCAACACTCCTTCTGTCCCCTTTCTTTCTCTTCTCCCACTGGGATGACTATAATGCATATGTTTTGTTTTGTCATACCAATCCCTAAGTCCCTGCTGGATTTTTTCTATCTTTTTATCTATCTGTTCTACTATCGGTTTGATTTCAGATGTACTGTCTTGCACATCACTAATTCTTTCCTCCGTCTGTTCAAATCTATAGTTATGTGCTTCCAGTGTCTTTTTGATTTCTTGGATTGTGCCATTCATCACCATCATATCTGTTATCTTTTTATGTATGTTTACAATTTCTTCAGTATGTTCTCCCAGTGTCTTCTTAATATCCTTAATCTCTTCCTTCACTTCATCAAGTTGGTCCATGATATTTGTTTGGACAGCTTTGATTAGTTGTTCAGTGTTCTGCACCTCTTCCTGGTTTTTAGTCTGTTCATTGGTCTGAGCCATGTCTTCCTGTTTCTTAGTATGGTTTGTAATTTTCTGTTCCCCTCTGGTCATCCTTTTATCTCGAAGTGTTTATTCAGTTGATTAGCTTCTCTCTTTACTCTATGGTTTTATTTAATTGCTGTTTTTGGGTGTGTAACTTATCTCTTTGATCCTTTGTTCTTCTTATTCTATTTCATTGCTGTTGTCTATGTTCCGATTACTTGTTTTGGCTCCTTGTGTCTGACCCTCATTCTTTTGGGAGTTGGTAAGCATGGTCCTGGTTTTCTGTGCCCCAAAGCAGTTCCCCATGGCAGTCTCTGGCTATTTCTTTCTTGCACATTTTTAAAAATGGGTTGTTTGTCCTTATATTTTTGAGCTGTAGGATTTCTTTATATATGCTGGATATTAGACCCTTATTGGATAAGTGGTTCCCAAATATATTCTCCCATTGTGTAGAGAGCTGTTTCACTTTCTTGACAAACTACTTTGAAGATCAAAAGTTTCTTATTTTATGTAATTTTAAGAGGATACTTTGACCCTTCTCACATGTTTGTACCAACATCACCCCCATCCCTGACAAACCACCCCCATCCACCTTGATTTTCTTTTGTTGAAAAATCCTTGCATACCTGGTATAAAACACACTTGATCATGTTATATAATTCATTTGATGTTTTGTTGGATACAATTAGCTGGGGTTTTTCTGAGGAAGTTTGCATCAAAATTCATTAGAGAGATTCATCTGTAGTTTTTTTTCCTTTGGCATCCTTATGTGACTTTAGTATAAGGATGATGTTGGCATCATAGATTGAGTTAGGTAATAATCTGTCCACTTATATTTTTGGAAGAGTTTAAGCAGGATTGGTGTTAGTTCTTTCCTGAACTATTGGTAGAATTTACTGGTGAAGCTACCATGTCCAGACATATCTTGGTTCGGATGACAAATTCAACCTCACTACTTTTGTTTGGTCTGTTGAGTTCTTCTGTTTCTTCTTTCATCAATGTCAGTTGTCTGTGTGTTTTGAGAAATTTGTCCATTTTACCAATGTTACCCATCTTTTTTTTTGAATGGGAAAATATTATCTTAAATATTATTATATCAATATATAAATTTAAAATTAAAACATTGTCATCATTAAGTATATTATTTTGGCTTTTCCCCACAAACTTAAAAACCTAGCAATAGACTTTATTTTTTTAATATATATATATATATTAAAGGTATTTCGATTACATAAATGTTACATAAAAATATAGGGGATTCCCATATGCCCCACTTCCTATACCTCCCATATTTTCCCACATTAACAACATCTCTCATTAGTGTGGTACATTAGTTACAATTGATGAAAATATTTTAGAGCATTACCACTTACATGGAGTAGGCAACACCACCTCAGAATCCCAGAATCCTCAGGATTGGGGAATGAACTATGGACTAAAGTAGACTTACTGGTATTCTACTATTGACTTATTTTGATTTTAGCAATGGAAGAAATTATGTCATTCATGGGGAGGCAGTGGCCACTGGAGGTTCTGAGGGCAGGGAGAAGGAAAAACAGGTCAAATATGGGGGCATTTTGAGGACTTGGGAATTTTCCTGAATGACATTACAATGGCAGATATGGGCCATTACATATCTTGCCATAACCTACAAAATTGTGCAGGAGAGAGTGTAAACTACAGTGTAAACAATAATGTTATCCATCTTGTTGACATACACTTTTTCAAAATATCCACTTATGATACATTTTATTTCTGTGGATAAGTGGTTATATTTCCACTCTCAATTTTTATTTTATTCATTTGCATCTTTGCTCTTTTTATTTGTTGCTGTAGCGAAGGTTTTATTAATCTTCTCAAAGAACTAGCTTTTGGTTTTGTTATTTTTTCTAGTGTTTTTTTTTTGTTGTTGTTGTTGTTGTTCTCAATTTCATTTAGTTCTTCTCTGATCTTTATTATTTCCTTCTTTTTGCTTGACTTAGGATTAGTTTGTTGTTCTTATAATTCCTCTAGGTGTGTCATTAGGTCTTTGATTTTAGCTCTTTCTTTTTAAATATAGGCATTTAGGGCTGTAAATTTCCCTCTCAGCACTCTTTTAGCTGCATCCAATAAGTTTTGATGTGTTGTGTCTCATTTTCATTCAATCCCAAGTAGTTATCAATATCTTTTGCAATTTCTTCCTTTAGCCACTGTCTATTTAAGAGTATGTTGTTTAACGTCCATATATTTCTGCTTTTTCAGTGTCTCTGTCCTTTTTAATTTCCAGCTTCATTCTGTTGTGCTTAAAGAAATTACTTTGCATAATTTAAATCATTCTGAATCTCTTAATAGTTGTTCTTTGTCTATCCTGGACAATAATCCATGTGCATCTGAGTGTATATCCTGCTGTATTTGGGTATAATTTTCTTTTCATGTCTATTAGGTCTAGCTCTTCCAATGTATTATTCAAGGTCTCTGTTTCTTTATTAACTCTCTGTCCATATGTTCTGCCTAATGGTGATAATGGTGGATTAAAGCCACCACTGTGATTATAAAGGCATCTATTTCTCCTCCTAGTTTTGTCATTGTTTGTCTCATGCATTTTTGGGCAACCTGGTTAGGTGCATAAATATTTATTATTGTTCTTTCTTCTTGGTAGAATGCACCTTCTATTAATATATAATGTCCTTGTCTCTTGCAACTGTTTTGCATTTAAAGTATTTTGTCTGATATTAGTATAGATACTCCACCATTTTTTGGTTACTGCTTGTGTGTAAATTCACATTCCAACTTTTCACTTTCAACCTTTTTGTGTACTTCGGTCTTAGGTGAGTTTCTTGTAGACAGCATATAGATGGATCATATGTCCTTATCCATTCTGCCAATCTGTGTCTTTTGATTGGTGAGTTTAATCCCTTAGCATTTCATGTTATTACTGTCAAGGCAGTATTTAATTTATCTATTTATTTCTTTAGGTTTCTATATATCATATTTTGTTATTATTTTTCATTTTTTACTTTTAGTTACTCTTACTAATAATCTTCCTTTCCACACTCTCCTGCAACCCTCCATCTCCTATTTTATCCTTTAAACCTGCAGAACTATCTTTAGTATTTCTTGAAGGGCAGGATTCATGTTGACAAACTCTCAATTTCTGTTCATTTGTGAATATTTTGAACTCTCTTGCATTTTTAAATGCCAGCTTTGCTGAGTACAGAATTTTTGGCTGCCAGTTATTTCTTAGCATCTTAACTATATCATACCACTACTTTCTTACCTCCATGGTTTCAGATGAGAAATCAGCATATAATCTTATTGAGTTTCCCTTTTATGTGATGGATCTCTTTTCTCTTGCTGCTTTCAGAATTCTCTTTGCCTTGAGCATTTGACAATATGACAAATATGTGTCTCCTGATAGGTCTGTTAGGATTTATTCTGTTTGTTTGCTGCACTTCCTGGACATGTGCATCCATGTCCCTCATTAGAGTTGGGAAATTTTGCCATTATTCCTCAAACAGTCCTTCTGCCCCCTTCTCATTCTCTTTTCCCTCTAGTATGCTTGTAATATGTGTTTCATGTTATTCAATTTACTGAGTCTCTGCTAATTTTTTTTCCTTTTTAAAATCTACCTGTTCTACTATTTGAGATTTCAAATCTCCTTTCTTCAATGTCACTAATTCTTTCTTTGCCTCTTCAAATATGTTCTGCTCTTCCAATGTATTTTTAACTTCCTGCATTGCTTCATCACCATCATATCTGTTTTCTTTTTATATATATTTATAATTGCTTTTGTATGCCCCCCTAGTGTCTTCTTTGATCCTTTATCTCTTCCTATATTTCATTAAGTTGATTCATGATATTTGTTTGGAAATTCTTCATTAGTTTTTCCATATCTGCATCTCCTCCTGTATTTTAGTTAGTTAAATAGAATGGGTCATGTTTTCCTTTTTCTTAGCATGGCTTGTGATTTTTTTTTATGTGGGTGTCTAGGCATCTGTTTATCTTGATGGGCTTATTCATTTGGTAGCCTCTCTTTTGAGCATAGGGTTTTATTTCATTGTTTTTGTGTTAAGGGTCCTCTTTGACACTTGGTTCAACTAATTCAATATTTTTGTAGTTGTCCATGTTCCCCTTAAAAAAAAATGAGGTCCTCAAAAAGGAAAGAAGAGAGAAAAAAGAGATTAAGAAAAGTTGGGGACAGAAAAAAAGAGCTAGGAAAAATTAAAATAAGTAATAAGAATGAAAAATCATAAAAATAAAAATGAATAACAAGGTGAAAAAAAGGAAACAGGAAAAATAATAAATTAAGATGAAATAAAATAAATAAATTAAATTAAAAACTGGAAATTTGAGAAGAGAAGAAATATATGAAAACCAAACAAGAGATAGTGGAATGAGAGAAAAGAAAAGGGAGTGGGAAAAAATGAAAGAAATAAAATAAGGAGAGAAAGAAAAGAGAAAAGAGAAGGAAAGAAGACCACCCTCTCTAGCCATCAGCAACTGTCTCAGGTTGACGGTACTCGACAATCAATCACCCTACAGCCTGCCCTCTGCAGGTAAAATAATATATATAAAACTAAAAAAAATCCTCATTTTATGTTCCAAGCAATGCTGCTTGTTCTTCATGTCTCCCTCCCCCAGGGAGCTGGCTGGGTGCCTGAAAATCCACTGGATTGCTCTTTCTCTCTCTTCTCCTCTGGCTTGTTGGGCACCTGACAGCTCAGTGGCTGCCTCTCCTGGCTTCCCTTTGCCTCAGGCAGGTTGGATGCCTGACAGTTTTCAGGATACCCCTCCCAGATCCCCTTTCCCTCAAGCCAATTGGGCACCTGTCAGTTCACTGCCTGACTCTCCAGGCTCCCCTTTCACCAATTTGGTTGTGTGCCTGTCACCTCACCCATTCACTATCTCATTTCCTCTCTCTCCCAGAGTGAGTGAGTTTGTGTCAACCCACCTGACAAGTTCCACCCTTGCTTCTCTTTACAGCTGCTTCAGTGCCAGCTGGAGTCTCTCCTTTTCCCAGAAACAGGCTGAGAACTTGCCCACATGTCCTATTCCTTTCTCCCCATTAGCCAGCTGAGTGTCAGCCAGCACTCCTATACTTCCTGTTTCCTTGAGAGCACCAGCAACATACCTGTTTGCATCACTGCTTTCCTCTCTCTCTGAGTTGGATGTATGTCAGACCATACAACTGATTGTCACACAGCTCCTCCTCTCTTTGAGAGCCTGGTGGGAACCAACATGCACACTTGGTCATCCAGTGTCCTTCCTTACTCTCAGAGCTGGCTGAGTGCTTGTTTTCAAGCGAAATCACTTCTCTGGCTTCCCTCACCCTCTGAGCTGGCTGAACACATGCTTGTATGCCCTATCTCCCATGGCTTCCCTCTCTTTTGGCTGACTGGGACTTCCCCCTCTAGCTAACCTCTCCAATTGCCCCTGTAGTCCCACAGATCTCTCCTGCCAGGTAAACCTGCCTAACTATCCACAGTTTCTGTAAGAGAAGTGCAGCCTGCCAGTCCCTACTTTGCCATCTTAGATCTCTTCTCATAGTATTTTCTGTTGTTAGCTAGCAACAGATCCTTTCAGGTATGGAGTCTTCACTAATTTTTCTGGTGGCCCTTATTGATAACCTCCTTAAAATTATGCTTTCCACCTTTCACCAGCCACTCCAAACTCTTATGTACTTCTACCTTGAATACTTGTCTCTCTTAGATGTCTGCTATATATTGGTTACCCTTCACAAAGCCGTTGCAAAAACTTCACCACCAAGGCCAGTGCTATCTCTCTCCCTGGAGATGTATCTTTCAGATCTTCCTTATAGTTTCATTCTCCTACATGGAAATGAGTGATTTACTGTGATTGCTATATGACCATCTGCTACCCTCTGCCATATGAATCTATTGTGAAGAGGAGTACTGGCAAAAAGATGGACACTTAAGTTTGGTTCAGAGGTGGAGTGTCTGGAATCCTGCACAGACCTACAGCCTTCTCCTTGCCTCTCAGGGCATCCAATCCAGTGCATTAATTCTTTAGTGAGAATCCTCAACTATTCAGACTCTTTTTGTCAGATGAGTACTTGGCTGAGTTAGAGCATTTGGTGTCACCTCCTCATTGAACATTGTCTATTTTGCCTCAATTGCTCTCTCATGTATTTCCATTTTCTCTAGTACTGAAGTTCACATCAACTATAAGTCAGTTCAAAGCTTTAGCCACCTTTATTCCTCAGCTGGTAGTCATTACTAGTTTTTTTAATGAGGCTAAAGTGGAATGTTTGAAACCATCCACAGATGTTCCCACTGTTTTGGCATGTTGGTGCCTCTGCTCTATGCATTAGTTCCCTCAACCCTGAACCTTATTTTCTATTACCTAATGAACAAGGAAATGAAGGCTGTTCTGCAGAAATATTTAAGAACCATATATTTTGGTTCTGTCATCTACTGAATGAGCTAACAGAAGCCAATTGGAAAATCTTGGTTCAATGACTAATTAATTTCCATCTTAGTCTATGAATCCGTTTGTTAATTTTCTTAAGACTCCAATTTCTTCCATAATTTGCCTTGCTTGTCATCCAGTTGTTTTGCATTTCCTCCTTTACGTTTCTCTTCAGTTCTTTCTACCTTCAATTCCCCCCATCTAAATCACAGAGAAAACAAATGTAATCAAGATTTTTTATCAGAAAAAATATGTTGCATTGACCTAGATGGACCTCATTAATTTATTTACTCAAAAATATATATTAACTGACTTTATGTGTCAGAGATTATTTAGGATACTTGATATACACCAGTGAACAAAACAGACAAGATCCTTTACCTTGGAGTGCTGATTTTCTAGCAGGAGAGTCAGATAATGAGTAATATAGTATAATAAGATATAATATATAATACAATGATAAATACTACAAAATAAACACAAACCATAAATTCCCTGGAGAAAGTGGTTTTGGTGTCTGAAGACTTGACCTTTTAAATGAGTCAGGCCCCCAAAAGAGGTGACTTTTGAGCAAAGCCTGAAGAAGTGTGGAATTTAGTTGTGTAGACATCTGTGTAAAGGGCACTCTGGGCAAAAGAAAGAGTCAGTGCAAAGGTCTTAAGAAAGTCATTTCTGATTTGTGGACATTAAGGCATGGAAATATAGTAAAGGCATGTGCCGCTTTGTTTCCGGGCCTGAGGGTGATCAGCCCTGCTGCAGCCCAGGGAGCGACACGAGCTAGTTGTGGGCCGTCCGGCGTGCACTCCGGAACGGCGGGGGGGTGAAGAAGTTGTCAGGAGAGCGCAGGCCCGGCTCCCTGGTCTTCACAGAGGTTAAGGAGAAGTTGTCACAGGGTCGCCATTTGGTGCCCTGTGGTCTCCCTGACAGTACTAAATGAAGAGACACCACTCACTTGCTTGCTGGAAGGTAAGACCTTTATTCAGGGAGAGCTGCGCAGTTTTATAGGCAGAGTTGGGTGGGGGTGAGCGTGTTGTCTTCTGATAGGGCGAAGCTGTTGCTGGGCGTGGAGGGAAGATTTGGGAGGGAGGGGGGAGGCTAGAGGAGAAGGCCAACATGTCCAAATAAGGTTATGGCTGTTGAGGGAATGCTGTGATAGGCTGAGAGAAATGGGGAAGTTGGGTCCGGGAAGAAGGTGGGGCGTAGTGCCCCGCAAACGCCTGAGGCAAGGTTTGGCTTGGGTAAACATTACCTCAGGCATGGATTGATCAAGTGGGAGAGCAGTAGATGAGGTTAAAGAAGAAATGAGCAGAGAGGTCTAGGTTTTTCAGAACTGTGTATGCCATTGTTAGAAATCTGAATGAATGGGGTGTCTCTACAGAATTGTGATCAGAAGATGACATGTCCTGTATAGATTTGAATGGATTACATTGAATGTCTTGTTGGCAATAGACGGGAAGACCATGAGTATCTAGGATTTGAGAGGATGGAGTTACCACCAAATGAGCTGGGTGGGAAAATTTTCTGGAGTAAGTGGTATAAGGAACCCAGTCTTGGAAGGTTGAGATGCTTATTAGACACAAGCAGAGCAAGAGGGACTTGGAGACTTATGCCTTTATTGTGGTCCAGGTGTGGAGGTTAGTAGATGTCCCATGAGACTGATGGATTGCTTAGTTTAAAGCAAATGCAAGTGAAAATGGATAGGGACTGGGGTCCTAGGGCAGTGGGGATAGTTAGCATATAATTTGGGACCGGATATTTGATTATGGTGAGGTGTGTAGATGGTGTGGTTAATGGCTGCAGATGTGGGTTTGGGCTCTGGAGGAATTTATGCTCCAGGGCTGGAAAGCTGCTTATAAAGTAGGCCAAAGATCAGTGTTGAGGCAAGTGGCTTAGCCAAAGTATGATGGATGCTGAGGTAGTACACAAAAAATAGATAGTTATGCCAATCCATTACTTGATGCCTTGGCATCATTCATTTGGAATATTGTGGCATTTAGGGTAGCAGTTTGAGTCTACTTATAAAACACTTGTTTATTATAAAAATATCAATAAATAGTAAAACCATGAGCTGGAACCTTTTGTGTAGCCATTCCTCCTACCCTTTGGGAGATAGCTAGGAGGAAATACCAGAGGATTTTTTATGGTCTGAAGTATATATTTAAAACCTTGGTTATATTGTGAAACACTTTGATCTCTTGAGCCATCTTTTGTAAGTTAATGTTGATGGGCCCTGAGTTAATATATGTGTAGCAGGAAGTATTTCTTATGGCAAAGAAACCCATTTTTTTGGCCAGGAGTTAGTATAAGGTTAAATGGTTGTCTAAGGCTACCTGGGCTAGGAATATATTTGTTGTTGTATGAACCTTCTTAGCATATAGAGGGATAATAGCTTAGGCTAAGGAACTGAGGGCAAATATGTGGGCCTCCAAAGTTAGAAGTTTGTCTCAGCTGTGATATGAAATATAAAAAAGTTTAACTTGTCTTTAGGGGACAGCATAGTGAAAAACTGCTTACAATCCTGGCCAAGTCAGTCACAGCAAAGCAATTGCCCATGATGATGCCCATTGATAATGATATAACTGACAGTTGTTTCCCCTTCATTGGTGAAGACTTCAAGAACTGGCTGAATATGGTTATTGTGTGGAAAAATGTAGGTATAATGACTTCCTCTTTGAGGAGAGCTTGGATTGTAGGCCAGAGGCCCACAATACCTTGTTTTGGGTGATATTATAGTATTTATCAACTTGATGGGCAGGTTAGTTCCACAGGGGTCCCATTCCTATTGTGCTAATAGTCTCAACCCCACAGGGAGGGGAACCACTCCTTGATATAGAAGAAGAGAATGTTGGGGCCCTACAGGGGTCTGATAAGCCAGGATCTGAGACTCTGATGTGAGTCCCTCTCTTGTACTGTAAATAGCTCCACCTTATATCAATAGTATGGCTCTTGCTGATAAGATTGAGCCAGTCTTTGGCCATCAATGAGCTACTGCTCAGAAGTGCATAAACATAACCTCTGGAATGACCTCCTGACTCACTTTGAAATCTATTAGCCATAAAAATTTATTTGTATTTATTATTTCCCCTTTTTATTCAAGGCCTTTTCCCAGATGCATTGCCAGTTGGTGCTTGGTAATAATCCCTCAGTGCCCAGGAAGCTCATTCCCAGGAGTCATATCCCATACCTGGTAGGGGGTAGGTAGTACATTTATATGCTGAGTTTGGCTTAGAGAGAGTAAACAGTGCCTCAAAGAGTGGGGCCACTTAGGGCTCTAGAGACATCCAGACCTTATAAACAGGGCAGACAAGCTCAGGAATTTGGTACCCTGTCAGTGGGCCTTACTTTGGAATTTATGCTCCCCAGTGTAACAGAGTTAGACTTATTTATAGTTTCCTTATGCATGGCTTTTCTGTCCCTTTTATTTGAGCCTATAATTAGCACTATACATGATAAATATATGTCCCATAAACTTAAATCACATTTTACATAAGGTTTCACTAATCCCATGTTACATCTTTTAATTTTCCTTCCAGCAATCCATAGACTTTCCCTTTCAATCACTGTCACATCCATATAACAGCACAAACACCATGATGTGCTCTCACCATCTCTATTCATTTCCAAAGATTTATAAACAACTTAAAACAAAGCTTACATTCAATATTCCAATTCTTTATATGTCCAATAATGTCCTTTAAATCTTTAAACCCTTGTTAGAGCTTGTCCAGGGTCATGCATTGCCTTTGATGTCATTTTCTCTTTAGTTGCTCTTTCTTTCTACTTTTTATTGTGGAACAACCAACTTTTCTATCTCAACCACTTGCAAGCATACCATTCAGTGGGATTATGAGGTCGCAGTACCCTCACCACCTGCCAATAATACAACTTTCCCATACCATACTTCTTCCCCTTATAAATACTCTCTAAGTTTCCTTTTGTAACATTAAATTGGCTTAGGATTTCCAACCAGCGAAGCTGCATAGGACAGTAACATTACGAAATGATCTCATTTTCCCCAGTTTGCATGTTTGAGGCACAGACAACTATTACTTCCCCTTCTTGGTCTGGCACATGCCATTCACTATGCTTGGAAGGCTTCCAAACCCACATGGCTTTCTGGGATTTATATTCCAAGCACTTCTTCTGGGAAGTCTTCCTAAGTATCCTCCTATGGGCTTTCCAACCCATCAGGTGACTGGTCCCTTAACTTGTAACCTCAATGCCTGAGTCAGTATGCTATCAGCACTTAAACTGGAGCAGGGGTCACAGGTGATGATAATTCCTTATTGCCTTTTACTTGTTCCTTCAGCCAAACAATATCCTGGTCCATAGCTCAAGACTGCATGAGGTACTATCCCATCCGGTGTGCAGTCATCAGAGTGAGCACGATGCAGCTGGAATTGCTGGGCTAGGCACAACAAGGTCTGGTAGCCATGATGTCCACCTTTCCTGTGGGGCCACTCTGTCCCTTATTGGGTTTTAACTGCTGGTAGGCATCCCACAGATCTTCACCCCCCACCCGACAGTGACCCACAACAGTTCACTACTCTTCTAGTACTTTTAATCCATCCCCAAATGCAGATGGCTGTCCTCAGAGAGACTGGATACTATTGGATTAAAAACTTTACTTGCAATAGGGTATAGTATGTTGTACAGAGTTACTTTTCAAAGGGGCTATCTCTTACTTTGGCCCCTTTTCACAATGGTGAGAATGTTGCCTTTGCCACAAACTTCACCCAAAGCCAATACTGGTGCTGGCCACATCCACTTCAAAGGTTAAGTAAAGGTCCGACCCTCCCCTCTTACTGCTTGAGCCTGTGCTATTGCCCTTTTTACTTTTTAAAAGCAGCCTGCTGGGGGGTTTCTCCTTTTCCCATGCACAATTTTCCCTGATTAACACACAAGTATTAGAGGTTAGGACACAACATGGGGCTATGTAAGTAACCCTGTGGCAACACTTGAAAGGTCAGTTGTACATCTGACCATATCAAGACATTGCCAGCCACTGCAGGAGTCATAAACTGCAATGTATTCTCCATCCACTATCTAGCAATTGCCAGCTGCTGCAGGAGTCAGAAACTGCAACATCCTGAAGTTTCTCTTAACTTTCATACACTTCCTAAATACTTCCAATGCAATGTATAACACATCAAATGAACTTATGTTGCTTACTTCTACACCCCCACTATGATGATATTAATTAACAGGTATTTTACTTCAGCAGCATAGATAATACTTTCTTAATTATTTTATTATCTTCCACTTTAATATGCAGATTGATGTGCCTCTGCACTTTTATAAAACACATTCCCTTGTTCATTCAAGTCTTGTCTTACATATTTCCATCCTGATTTTATGAAAACCAGACTTCATTCTATATCCATTTAAGTCCCATATCCCTCATTCTGTTCTGTGACTAAAGCTTTTAGACCTATCAAATCTTACTCAACTTTAACCCCCAAAATTCCTTTTCCATGAACCTTCTGCACTTTCTGTACCCTGTTTAGAACATACAAACACAAAGAGTTGAGACACACCAACAGGCTAATTTGACTGATAACTCTTACTACTTTGGGCTGTTTACAAGCTCTCCATCATTTCACATCTCTGATTTTCACTGCTTTCAAGATCTCCTCTGGAATCAGTGTTGCCTGTAATATGCAAGCTTGTTTTTGGAAATAATTTCTAGGTTATAACAGTTGAAGCATGTTAAACTTTCTCCCCTTTAGGTATGCATAACAGCATGCCAAAATATGTACTTGCTTCTGTATCTCCTCCAACTTTTTTGTGATACTTTCTGACTAGTCTAAGCTCTCTTTTGAGCTCCTCTTTTACCCAGCATGCACAAGATTCAGCAGTCCATTGTTTATTGGAGCAATCTTACCAAGGTGGCTAACAAGGTCCAAGCAGTGGCTGCAGCCATGGCCTGATACTCTTTTTCATGAAGACATCTATATTTTCTAACTAAACTAAATTCTTTTCTAACTGTACTAACCCTGCAGGTGTATACAGGGCATCCCCAAAGTTAGGTGCAGGACCCCAAATCTGATTTCCTAGGCACAAGCAGATTGACAAGGTTAAACACAACCACATAGAGGAATGGGGCCACCCTGGGATTTTTCCCTACAGACCTCACAATAACGGGCAAGATTCCCTTCACAGACTTCCCAATAAAGGGTGAGATTCTCTTCCCAGACCTACCAATAAAGGGACTGCCATGCCATCTGTGGCTCTTACACTGTTAGGAGACTGGAATATCCTGCCAACCCTGGAATATCCTGCTGAGTCTGCCAGTTGTGACACAGGTGGTCAAGCCCAACCAACTAATTTGATATTCCAGAGAAACCACATGGGAACCCAGCATCGGTCATGCCTTTATTACTCATACACAGATCCTGGTGGTGGCAGGCTGGAGGGTGCTTAGCCTACTTAAAGGACCCAGCGGGGGCAGGCTGGGTGAAGCTCCATGTGAAGCTCCATGCCTGGCTCCACACCCTGCTCTGCCTCATGTGCCACACCCTGCTATGCACCACCTAAGAGACATGGTCAGCTTTATAAAGTTACAAACAGCAGGTCACAAGGGTTGCTAACTAACAATTACCAGACTGACTGATTATTATCACAGGTGTTCCTTTGATGCTTACATCCAAACCCCCTGTTTATGAGTGTCAGGTCGTTGACCAGACAAACCCATCCTTATTCCAGGGCCTCAGGATCATGGAAAGGGCATTCTGCCTTCATTTACCCTACACAGGCCATTATATATTTTGTCATAACCTACAAAATTGTGTGGAACAGAGTGTTAACTATAATGTAAACTGTAGTCCACAGTTAGTACTAATGTTTCAATATGTGTTCAATTGTAACAAATGTACCACACTAATGAAAGATGTTAATGTAGGAAAGTGTGGGAGGGGAAAAGGTGGGACTTATGGGAGTTCCTTATATTTTTTATGTAACATTTATGTAATCTAAAACTTCTTTAAAGATAAAAAAAGTAAAAAAATAAAATAAAAATATAGACTGAGTCAGTCTGCCCAGTAGTTTGAGGGAATGGGGCTCACTGTAAGGAAATTTTCCACTACTCATTGTCAAAGGGGAGCCTCCTCAGGGTTGGAAGTGAAATCTGTACCTCTTTTGTCTGAATACTCAATGAAATACTATGTTCCTTTCATCATCACAAAATTTCTAATGATCAGGCCTCACTAACTACCAGTTAGATGGCTGCCTTAACAGTAATATCCACTGTGAATGGGTGTGTCTTTTTTAATGTTATTAATCTTTTAGTCAATAGTGTTGGGACTAGGGATCTTTAGTGATCAAAGGCAGTTGACTCATTTTTCAATAAGAATGGCAGCTAAGACCCCATATTAAATACTCAGTAACCAATCTTTCCCTTTCTCTTTATCCCCTTGAATGAAATCTTTAAGTATGATTTAAATCTCCAAATAAGGGAAAATTTTGAGATTTAGTTTCTAATTTGTACTCCTTTTTGGGGCTTTGATTGACCTTATGAGTGGCGATGGAGAAGTTTTGTAGTTCCCAATGACTGGACATGTAGGTAGCCATTTCTCTTTATAGGATATCCCAATTGAGCTCATGGGGTTTTGTTTTTACTAGCATGATAGTGGCTGGAAAAAAGACACAGTCCCCAGACAGTGACACCAGAGCTTTGGTATGATGATAAGCAACAGCACTGAACAGTGTTTATGCACATTGCGTGGGAACCATATATTTCTTAAGCAACCTAGAAACTTCCTCTGGTGTCTATAAAGGTTCTGGTATAATATACTCATCCCACCTTTTTCCCAGTAGGTTCTTAGCCACTTCACACCAAGTGTTATATCTTTTATTTTCCATGGGGTCAGGGTTGAAAAGCATCACCAGCAGAAACAACAGCAATATAAGGAGGACATAACCTAGCAAAACCATTGTTTGTAGGGTGCCATTATGCTTCCGGTGGAGGGGGTGCCCCTCAATATAGGAGTGGTTTTTAGACTTAAGAAACAACTACCTATGACCAGGTCTTAAAGAAGTCTCCTTACATTTTCTTCTAGGATTTTTATGGTTCTAGCGTTTATATTTAGGTCCTTGATCCATTTTGAATTAATTTTGTATAAGTTGTGAGATAGGGTGAACCATCAATTTGGTTCCATTGTTCTACACGTATATCTACATGCCAATACCATGCTTTTTTTTTTTACTACTAGGTCATATGATTCAAAGCCTGGAAGTGAGAGGCTTCCAAGTTCATTCTTCTTTCCAGATGTTTCTTCTTATTCAGGGCTCTTTACACTATCAAATAAATTTGGTAATTGGGTTTTCCATTTCTTAAAAAAAAAAAAAAAAAAAAAAGGCTGTTCAAATTTTAAAAAGAAATACATTACATCTGTATATCAATATGGGTAAAATTGACATTGTAATGATATTTAGTCTTCCAATCCAAGAACATGAAATGTTCTACGATTTATAAAAGTCTTCTTTGATTTATTTTAGCAATGCATTGTAGTTTTCTGAATACATGTGCTTTACATACTTGGTTAAATTTATTCCTAAATATTTGAATCTTTAGTCTACTCTAAATTGAATTTTTTTCCTGACTTTCTCCTCAAAATGGTTATTACTACTATATAGAAATGCTACTGATCTTTGGTTATTAATCTTGTATCTTGCCACCCTGATGAAGTCATCTATTAGGTCTAGTAGATTTGTTGTATATTTTTTGGGACTTTCTAGGTATAGGATCATATCATCTGCAAATAGCAAAAGTTTTACTTCTTCCTTTTCTATTTGCACTCCTTTTATTTATTTTTCCTTCCTGATTGCTCTGGCTAGAACTGCTATCACTATAATGAACAACAGTGGTGACCTTGGAATTCTTGTCTTGTTCCCAATCTCAATAGGAATGCTTTCAGTCTTTCACCATTGAGTACAATGTTAGCTGTGGGCTTTTCATATATGCCCTTTATCCTGTTGAGAAAGTTTCCTTTAATTTTCATTTTTTGAAATGTTTTTTAATCAAGAATAGATGCTGGGTTTTCTCAAAAGCCTTTTCTTCATCAATTGAGTTGATCATATGTGTTTTTGTTGTTGTTGTTGTTGTTATTTTTCAGGTTGTAAGAATCTATTCTTTTATTAGAGAAGTTGTAGGTTTACAGAAAAATCATGCAGGAAATACAGACTTCCCACATAACTCCCCTATTATTAACATCTTACATTAGTTTGGTATATTTGTTGCAATGGATGAAAGAATATTAATATAACTGTACTATTAACTACAGTCCATAGTTTACATTGGGGTTCACTGTTTGTGATGTACTGTCATAAGGGTTTTTTTAAAAAAGAATTTTTATTCTAGTAACATATATACAACCTAAAATTTCCCCTTTAGCTACATTTAAATATGTAATTCAGTACTGTTAATTACATTTACAACCTAATATCTTACTCATGAGACAAAGTGTCCAATCACAAACAGTAGGGATTTATAGTTTCTTGAAAGTTTTTTGTTTGTTTGTTTTTTAACAATGAGAATGACATGATCACATTTGTTATTTAGAAGATTCCTCTGGCAGCAGTACAGGCAATATATTGGATAGGGTGAAGAGTGGAAAGAGAAACAATATGGACTTTATTAATATGGCAGTGGCAATGGAGAAAAGATGGATTTCAGAATTATTGAGGAAGCAAAATCACTATCTTAATCAATCATTAAAAGAAAAATCCAGTAAATCTTGGCCCCTGAATCTGGCAGAATCAAGTTTGGCTGCATAACAGAAGGCCCAAAATAAAAGTGGTCTCTTCAACAAATGGTGCTTGGAGAACTGGATATCCATATCCAAAATAATGAGAGATGAATACCATATCACACGGTGTACAAAAATCAACTCAAGATGTTTTTTCCTCTTTGATTTTCTAATGCTGTTTATTATACTGATTGATTTTCTTGAGTTGAACCACTGTTGCATGCCTGGAATAAAATCCACTT
>JAKSZT010014497.1:2403747-2417790 GCA_026826555.1 Tolypeutes matacus | reverse complement strand
ACAGTTCAAATTACTTGGGGACAGTAACCTTGAATTTTTCAAATTTTAATCTCATTTAGCTATGATTTTGGTTTATACGATACATAAGAAATGTCTGCCAAATAAATGAGAGATTGTCTATTTTACGAATTGCCCCTCTATATTTAACTAATAAATCACAACTTCAAAGCTAGCTCAAAAGTCATCTAATGGATACGGAACTTTCCCTAAATCATCCTTCCATACTGGTAAATATTTTCCCAAATTCACTAATGTAGTCATGGTCCTAAATCTACGCATGATACTAATAGTTTCAGAGTACTAACACCCATGGTATGCCTTCAGGATTGGACCTTGTGGAACACAGAAGCTTTCCATAAAGGTGTGCAGATGACTGGATTTTCTCAGAAATGAATAGTAATGTGGAAGTGACCATGATTTCTAAGCCCTTAAGTTAATTACACTGCCACCAAACAGAAAGTATGAGCTGAAAAAAAGGGGGGGGGGCTGATATTTTAATTATATATTTGGAAAATGTTATATTTCAGAGAAGTAGAAATAATAAGAATAGCACAAGAAATACAATATACCCATTCACCTAACTGATCTATTGTTAATATTAATTAATATTATATCCCCTTTGTTTCCCTCTTCTCTCTCTCCCTTTCTCTTATGAGAGTCAGTTGTGTACTTCAAGTATTTTCATGTTTTTCTTACAGAATTATAGTGCAGTTACCAACTTCAGTGAACGTAGTATCAATAAAATATGATTGTATTAAATATTTTGAATGGAATAAAAATGTAATAATGAAGAGTTTCCTTTACAGGGAAACACTCTTTAAAAAACTATGACAATGAGATGGCACACCATGGCATGGGAGTCTGAGGTATAGCATTGACATAAGATTCTAAAATTCTTATCTATAGAGAGGAAGAAAAGAAATGGGTGCTATATAAATTTATTACTTTATAGTTTCTTGAAAGACAAGTCCCAAACTCAACGTTTTCTTCAGAGCTCCTGTGACATCCTTATTCCTAAGACCGTAGACTAAAGGGTTTAGTACAAGTGTGAGTACGGTGTAAAAGAAAGATACCACCATGTCCTTCTCTGGTGTGTGGTAGGAGCTGGGGAGCATGTACGTGTAGATGGCAGCTCCACAGAACAGTATGACCACAATCATATGGGAGGAACAGGTGGCAAAAGCCTTCTTCCGCCCCTCTGCTGAGTTCATCCTATGGATGGTGAGCAGAATAATGTAGGAGCTTGAAATGACTGTCACAGGGACAAGGAGCATGAGGACACAGCACAGGTACATAAGTGTCTCCATAAGTGAGGTGTCAGAGCAGGAGAGCTTTGTTACGGCAGGGACCTCACAGAAGAAGTGATGGATCTTAGAGGATCTGCAGAAGGTGAAGGACATGGTAATGGGTGTGAGCACAAAGCCATCTACCAAGCCCAAGAACCAACAGCTAGATACCAGGAGGACACAGACCCTGTAGTTCATGAGGACAAGGTAACTTAGTGGATGACAGATGGCCACATACCAGTCATAGGCCTTCACACCAAGAAGGAAAAATTCTGATCCTACTAGTGAAGCACAGAGGAACATTTGGATCCCACATTCTGGAATTGAGATCTTATTCACACCCATGACCTGGTTCATGAGCATCTTGGACACAACACAGAAATGTACATCACATCCATGAGAGATAATTGACTGATGAAAAAGTACATGGGTGTGTGGAGGTGGACATCAGAGTGTATGAGAAGGATCAGAATGACATTTCCAGACAAGGCCATGAGGAAAATCATCAGGAAAATCACACACACAAAAATGACCACACAAAGCAAAGCTGGATGTTTGGATTGACTGAAGAGTCCCAAGAGGCTAAAAGCAGAACTTCCATTGTAGTAAGTGAGCCACACGGTATTTTCTATGATGTATCAAGGTTTCACCTATGGTTACCAAGGAAAACATTAGCGTTACTTGGATCATTAATGGGATACGACTATCTAACATACATATATAGAGATTATGCATTTTTGTGTTCATATGTGAGTTTTTACCCAGTTGTGCTAATAAGCAAAATTCCCATGAGTGTGTTTATTTTAAGCTTAATAAATTACCTTTTATTTTAAAAATTTATTAAAAATGAGTGAATTCCCAACTCTGGGTTGAAAGGATTGGTAACACACACTATTGCCTCAGTTCAGGGAAATGAAGTTTCCTCATGATAATATATCTTAGCAGGTACTGGAAGCTTGTAGAATAGTGGCTTTATACAAACACAAGGAATAAGTGACTGGAAAACAGAAATATCATTATCCTATATCTAGAGTTTTGGTGATGTGAATGTGAATTGTATTTACCTCTCTGGTTTCAGGATGTAACTAAGGTCTTAAAAACACTTGGAAGTGTATCCCATATAGCAAGCATTCAAAAAATAACTGAAAATTTATTTGGGCAAAGGCTTACCCAAAATTTGACCCCTCTACTGATAACATCTGCCTGCTCTGTGAGGCTCTGTGATTGCATGGAAGGAGGTAGGCAGCACCACAGGTAGGGTGGCACCCTCATGGTTTCCCTGATCCTCAGAGAACCCAACAGTAGTGGACGAGGAGCTCAGACTCTGCAGCCTAACTTAGACATGGATCCAGCCTCCCTTCTACCTGCACTGTGCCCTCAGCTAGTTATACTCAATCCTCCTTCCTTGTATCTTCTGTCCATGAAAAGGGAGTAAGAACAATGTGAAATAATGAACACATTCAATAAATTACCAGTCCCAGATAGATAAACACATACACTGTTAGGTTAGAGAATTAATATCTAAGCATATTACTGTGCAGAACCTATATGAGTTGACAAAAATTTAAAATAAAATAATTATTTTATTATTGCTAAAAGATCCATTACATCAGTTCTCCAATTTCAATATCTTATACATAGATTTAAGAATTTGCATTTGGTCATTTCTATAGTTACAGAAAATGTATTTTTTTGTGTGTTTTTTTTTTAATTTCTAATAATTGGTTATGCCTAAATGGAGGATTCCCTCTCATTTCTGTCTCTTCTCTAAAGTGAAAGTCACCTCTATAAGCTCCCACCATTTGCTCTAAATCTCAGGGCCTAGGGGACTAATATTTAAAGTCACTGAGATTTACCAACAGGGCTTTAGTTGTTTTGCTTTATTACTCACCACAATCAATTTTTCCTGGAAACTGTGGTTCATAGAGGGAAAGTGAACAACACCGATATCTGTTACTCCATGTCACTGTTTTCTGCTCTCTCCTGCTGCTTATAATCTTCTGTCACTTTGTCAATCCTAGGAAATGATTCAAAGACAAATGTAAACCTCACTACATTGAATGAAGACACAGTCGGTCTATTCAGGGAATATATACATATATATGATTTAAAGTAGAATAGAATAGAGTACAAAGTATGTGAGAAAAAGCAATAGATTCTAAACATTTTACCTTTCTGAAGAGAATCAGTAATAGATTCTTCCACATTTTCTAAGTAGAGTACACTAGTACACTAAGTCTTGTGCACTTTTATGATTTCCCAAATTTTAAATTTTGAACTTTAACAGTCCTTGAAAATGGAAAGGAAATAGCAGCGCCCCCACCCCCCCTTTTCTGAGAAGTGGTGAGGATGCAGGGATATTTCAGGATGAATTTTAGGGGAAATACATTTTACTTAATACTCTTGTAATAATTCAAAGACTAATTTTGATTACTCGTTAACAGTCCCATGTTCTGGGATGCTGGTGCCCTAGGCAACACTTCAAATGAATTTGATGCTATGGTACATATATCCACATTATTTGTAACATAATGAATAAACAGAATAAAATCCTTCTATCAAATACAATCCTATTTTGCAGATGGAAACTGAACTTTGTACAAAATTTCAAGAGTCTAATAAACTACAAAATATATGAGCTGATCTAATCTATATATGTATTTGAAATGAAGCAGGATAACTGCAGTGATTGATTTTGTTAAAGACCTCAAAACTCTTTGCAGAATGAATGGTGAAATGAGTTAGAAGGAAGATTTTCCCCACCTAGGGGGAGGCAGGTGTGTGGGTACTGGGAAATCTCTGCAACATTTGTTTGAGGTCATTGTCATCAAGCCTATTGAATAGTCAGCTCAGGACACCAGACAGATAACAAAGTGCTGTATCTGTACCACAGCCAGTAACTGGCCTCCCTGATCACTTTGTTCCTAATCCAGTTGCTTGAGTTTAATGTCAACAGCTTACTGGGTACTTAATTTAGGGGCTCATCAATAGTGCAGTAATAATAGAGTAACATCAAAGCTTTAATTGGAGCTTGCTACCCCTCTGGTTTTTCCCTATTTTTTTTTTTTAACCACATTTACTCTACCCAAAAAGTCTTTGAAGTATTTAAAGTTACTTCATTTTCTCATATTGCAGATTAGAAAATTCAAGTTGTTGGAGTCTCTGGTCACAGGTAGGAATCCCATTTCAGTCCAGGTTTGGGGCACAGATCCTGTAACACTGATTCAGTTCTTTGAGGGACACAGACTTACCTCTGCAGTCTTCACTTTAGTCCTTAAGACTTCTATTTTCAGTTCTGTCAGGTAAAGATAAATACTATCCAGAAAATTATTTCCTATGTAAACATCAAAGAAAACTCCCCTTGAAATAAAATCAACACTCCATCTCTGCAAGATTTTAGTCTTGGTAAAATCACCACATCATCCAAAAAATATAGAAGTAATATATATTCATTTATGCAAAAAAAATTGGAAATAAAAAACCCATTATTAATATGACGGTAAATAATTGTTATGTAAAGAGATTCAAAGAAGAAAGCACATTTTCTTTTCTCCTTAAGATAAATACTAGGGAGTAATGAATGAGATATTGTCAATAACGCACATGAGGCTGTGAGGCTGTGAGCTTCATCCATGAGGCTGTGAGCCTCATCCAGATGAGCAAATGGAGTCTGGCTGCCATTAATGTGTAAGGAGAAGCAGGGAAGTGACACCAGCTGTTCTTCTCTCTGCCCAATAGGGGAGACGATAAAAGTTTTAAGTTGATAAATTCCCTCCAGGACTTGGAAGCAGAAGGCAATCAAGATGGCTAAATAATTAATAAATATTTCCATTTTATTTTTCTGATTTTCATCTCAATTATTTTTTTAACTTTTTTATATTGTTAAACTCTATGTTATTGGAATCTTAACCAATATCAATAATAATCTCAATTCTCATTAAAAGCTTATCTGAAAAATATGTATTTGTGTGGAGCATTTTTCCTTTTACAAGATATTTACAAATACATGCATGCATAGATACATATATACACACATTTATGCATATATCTCACTTAAAGAATATTTGTGAGATATTTTTCATTTTCTTCTCTTGCTTCACAACTAAATATTTAAATCTCTAAATTCAATTAACATTTTAAACATAACATAGCTCATCAGGAATCTGGTCAAGACTAGAATTGAGTCATCTCCTTCACATCTTCTCCTTTATCCCTTTTCATTAAGTTACTGAATTTCTCTTTCTTCTATCACTCATAATCTATGTTGTCCTATTTTTCACTTAAATTCAATGTGTTCTTTTTACTTCAAGTGTTAATACGCTATTTATAAAAAAGTTTAATAATGCAAATTTGAACACAAATTTTTAAAAAATAGCTATAATTATCCAGACAAGAACAGTCTTTGATATCTTCCCTTTAAAACACAAATACTCATTAAGTGTCTGTCACAACCCATATTCTTGGGATAAAAGAGAGAACAGGAAAGAAGCAACTCCATAACCTCATGGAACTTGCTTGTAAAATCTATACCTTTTTTCTATTTGTACGTTTTGGGACTATTTTGATCATTTCCCCATCTGAGATAAAAGGATCTGAAAATATGGTTTTTCATGTTTGTTTTTTTTCTCTGAATGTTTTTCTGGGTCAGGCCCAACCTGGTCTACTTCAGTATCCACTGTACCATGAACATTTGAGCCTGCAGCCAGCATTTCCTCAGTCCTCTGCCAACTAGTTTCTTGTAAAGCTCTGAGAGTGGAAGGCACTAGGGGGACACTGGAGGGCAGGTTGAAGAAACAAATCGCTTCTGCTTTTGTTGCTTTTTTTTGATGGACTTTGGCAAATGCCTATGCAGCTTTACTCAAATGGGACCATGTGAGACTCTAGACTACAGCAGCGCAAAGGCAGTTTCAGTTGCATTGATGGGAAATAGTGTTATCTGGGTGACTGCATTCAGCATGAGTGGGTTCTATAGCAGGCCAAGGCGACATGGTATCCACATCAGCTCACCAGAAAAAGATACGCGGGACTCCTATAGTGACCAGTTTCTTTGGGTTGTTACACTCCTCTCCCATGCTTCTATAGACTTTTCTTCCATACATTGTTTTTTGTTTTTTTTTTTTCCTGCTAGCTCAGTTTTTCACTTATGTTAAAGAAGCCTGAGCTTCTGGCACTGTCTCTCTGCCCTAAAAACTGACAAAAATATGTGATACCCAAAACTAAGACTTTTAAACTCGCCCAGAACGACCCCAGCCCACCATCACCAGGAAGCTAAGTGACTTCAGGATGCTTGTTAAAGATGGACCTGGAGATTAGTTAACGCTGCATGCAATCCTACCGCAATTTTAGGTTCCAAAGCCCTTTTCTCATTCCCTCATATGAACAGAGAAGTTGGGAGCAACAAAAGCAGTAGAGCGAGGCTGAGCCTACCGCCACCGGTTCCCACCTCGCCTCACGGGTGACCCTGCAAGCCTGTACATAGGTGGATCCCCCAGCTTTCCCCTCCAGTCCCTTCTCTCGCCAGCAGCCCAGCCTGGGATGCGTATTCCCAGGAATTTGCTGAGCTCCTCTACGTTTCATTGCCAAACTGCAGGTGGAGTGGAGTCTGCTTTTTGCCCCCGCCGGCCCATGCAGGCTCTCCGAGGTCACATACTCACGCACCTGGACGCCCATCCCCTCGGCGTAGCTACCTTTCGCAGCCGCCCACGAAGAACTGCAGGGGTCCCCGAGCTTTGACCCGGCCTTGGTCAATAAATTGGTCACCTCTTACTCAAAACATCAGTGAAAACCCATTTTCCACACTGGGTAGGTCCAGCGCGCCCCCCCTAGGCATGCCTTTAGCGGTTTCGGGTTTGCCTGCGGAGGCGCTTCCCACTGAACGCTGAGGAACCGCGGGGGAGCCCTTCCGGAGCGCAGTCCTCCCCACAGGACCCGGCCCCGTTTGCTGGGAAGCCACTGTATTTGTATATTCTGAGCCCCAGGGCTCAGCTACAGAAGGCCCACGGGCAATCCCCAAGTAAGGACGTCCCTTCTTCCACAGAGAAGGATCACAACAAAGCCAGGCTGCTGCCGCCCCGCACCTCCCAGGCCACGTCCTGCGCGCGATGGCCCTTCTTACCCGCTCTATCCTAGAAGCCCCATCAAAAGCAGTTGCTCAAACAAGCTTTCTACCAATGTTAGCCAGAACACTACATCCCAGCCCACCTTCGTGCGTTTAGACCCACACACCCACACGGTATATAAAAGCGTCAGCAGCTTTTCTTTGGAGACCTTGGGGGCCCTAAAAAGAACCCTCGGGGGTGTACAGAAACTGCCCATACCGTAGAGTGCGGCCTTGGCTTTCCAAGTGCACATCACATCCAAGGTGGCCGCCTCGTGCTTGGCTTGCGCAGTCAGTCACAGCGTGCCGATCACGTTCTCCAGGAAGCTTCTGAGCACTCCCCGGGTCTCCTCAGGGATGAGCCCAGAGATGTCCTGACGCCGCCCCGGCCGGCAAGGCGCGAGTGGCAGGCTCCCTAGTACCCCTCAGGTCGTCCCACAAGAACCCCTGGCGATGCTCGGAGTCCCCGTTTCCCAGCTTTTTGCCTCCTTTGCCTATAATGACAATTATAGGCTTTGTGTGTTGGTTGGTTTCAATTTCAATATCACCTGACGATGCCTTCCTAGAGTGGCCAGACTCTCTGGGATTCAGGGTCTTATAGTACTTTTCTCCTCAGGACTGAATCCACAAGACTTCAGTAAGCCCAGAGTAGATCTAGCCTTCAAATCCTCCTACCATATCTTCTAGAGGAAAAGATGTTTTAGTTTCCCATGTTTCCAGTAAAATTCCAAGGGCTCATTGTGCTTGGACTGACAAGATCACATGTTCACATCTGAGCTAAAAACTACGGCTGGACTTACACATCCTGGAGCCTTGCCACCAACCATAGACCACAGTTCACACTGTAGACCACACTCTCTCCCACTCAGTTCTGAGTGGTGTGTGGTGATTTAAAATGGCCTACATCCATTGCCACAACAGTACTTGGAAAACCTCCAACTCCCAAAGAAGCCCCTGTATTTCAACTGCTCATCCCCTCCCTACCCAAAAACTGTATTGTGAGAATTTTGATTTTTACCCATAATAAAAATAAATAAATAAATAAATAAAATTAAATTAAATTAAATTTAAAAAAAAAAAAAAACTACGGCTGGAGGACAGGATATGCTGATTTACCTAAGCCCATATCTCTCAGTCTTCCCTGAAGGTCATGTTTTCCAGAGATGTTGTGAAATAAAAATTTGCTTTCCCACTTCCGTCACATAACATAGAATTCCTCTGTCCAGACAAATGGAATAATAATGGAAGAAGAGATGATTTACTGGAATTGTACCTACTTACTTTGTTACTAAGAGTGGAGTGGATATTAAGTTATCCAAAGAAGAAAGTGAATATCCATTTGGACCCTGTAATTGATACTGAAGATGCTTTCCTTCATTGAAAGAGCATTGGGAAGAGACAACCTATGTAAACAAGAGAAGTGATAAAATGTGTATTTTTGTTTTTTGAAGCTAATTTTGTTTTTCTTAGGATAGAGATTGGGGTGCAGTAAAGAGAAAGATGATTTATGGGGAGTCCATCAGGTGGTTAATGAATGAGTAGATAGGAGTGTTTAAACTAAAGGAATGACAAATGGAACACTTAAGAGATGTTTAGGAAGTGAACTCTAGAAAACTTGATGCTGTGTTGGATAATGGTAGAAATGAGGCCAAATGAGAGGTCAAGGTTTTGTCCCTATCACTGGACTTCATCCAAAGTCATGAATAGGAGTTGTTCCACTACCTTATTCCCTGTGGCCATCTAAGGCAAACAGAGAGGACTGGGATATGCATGGCAACTGAGCTAGAGCTGATTTTTATGATTAAAGAACTAAACTTGCACTTATAAGATATAAAAGGTAACAAATTCTTGTAAAACATATCAAAACTAAAAATCATCCAGTTCTTGAAATCATGTGAGAAAAACAAATATTTTTTTGGAGAAACTTGAAAAATATATGGCTTCATATTTCATCTTTAATCACTCTGTCCTTTAAACTCTATCATGCTTCATTTAACTTACATGCTTTTTTTATTAATTCAAAATATTTCCCACATTTTTGTTTTAATCTAAGTAGTATTCTGTGAGAGTTTGTAAACTTGAACATACTTTTCAATTGGAGCCTTTGGGACTGAAATCATCACAACCTTATTCCATTTCTCAAATTCTGCGGAGGCCCTGCCATGTTTACTTATATGTTGATAAATGTTAATTTCCTCCCTCCCTCACACATGTAAAAGAAAAACTGATGAGGAAAACCCTCAAATCTCAATAATAGCTAATCTTTTCTACGGTATCATTTTAAGAATCTAAATAGGTGTTTCTATTTCTATAACTTCAGTAATTCTAGAAAATAACAAGAAAAGATATTGAATATTTTGAATTAAAATTTTGCATTCTTTTTTAAGGTCACCTTAAAGTAATAATTAAAGAAAGTAAATATTTATTTTGCTTCCTTATAAGGAAGAATATTTTGAGAAAATCTTGAAATGATTTAAATGAAACCTTCTGTGTCATTAAGAAAAATATGTTGAGGGAAGAACACAATTTATATTATTTTATAGAATTTTAGTTATATAAGATTTTAATAAAAATACATGTATACTATATATAGTATCTAGAAATTCAGGGTGATAAACCATATAAAATAAAAAACTGAACAATGAATCAGACACTAAAATTAAAATTCTAATCCACACTGAAAAATTATCTCTCTACAAATGAAGTGTTGGATTCTGCATGCAAATACCCTCATCTGGACACAGATATAGGGATATGAATTTCCTTATACAACAGATAACACTAAATTAAAGGCTTTCTTAGGTATTTTAGATAAATAATGTTTTAAAATTAAAATTTGGTTTAATTGAAAAAGTATGTTGAATACACATAAACATGTACAGATTGACATTATTTATTAAATTGCAGATTGAATTCAGTTCTATTGGCAGAGAAATAACAAATTAAGCTAGGTGCAAGGCGACAAAGGCATTTATTTGGGGTCTTAGAAATTACCATTTGGAGAGCATAGATTCCAGTAGCAGCTCAAATTGTGTCCCTTCTAGTGCTCCACTGCAAGGGTTTTTAATGAAAAACAAGGTTACCTAAATTGTTTACCACTGCTTGTTATTTAGGGTGTCCAAAGTGTCCTTTAAGTTAGATTGTTTATTGATGTCTTTAGATTGTGCTTTGTTTATAGTGTTCAGAGATCTTTAAGGTTTTCAGGAACATTGTAAATTCTTCACATACTTTGAAATTTTATGAATCTACCTGTGATTTGCATAAGAGTTTCCCCTTGAATGACCTCATCACTGCATTTTAAATCTAATAATAACTCTATTTTGTTTTTATTTCTTTTCATGGTTCTGAAAGTTAAAGTTGTATTTTAAATTGAGCTGCATTTAAAAGACACCATCATCTCTCATTTAAATTGTGCACACAAACTCCACCTCAAGTCTATGGTCAAGAATCTAGGCCAAGGTGAAAGGGCATCTTGGACACTCACAGGAAAGAAGAAAAGGCAATAGCAGGCACATTGAATGTCTCTCCAAAGGATCCACTTTGTAAATTTAGTGCTATGTTTCCTCACCTGGAAGGAAGAAGGGAGGCATTAACAGTTTTCTAGATAGTCGTGGAGCCTGGCCTTGGGCTGAACAGCTCAAATGTACTAAACTCAGTATTCAAAGCCCTGAGGGGATGTTCATGCTGCCAGTTCCCTTTTGTTAATAGAGAAATGAAGGAGCTCATGAGATAAAGTAGTTTACTCCAAGGGTACTGCTGAGTAGCTTATCTACGATTTATTATAAAATCTTACTGACTCTATGGAATCCATCCACACTCATGTTACCTGAAGACAAATATCTTGGGAAAAAATTCAAAAAGTGTGGAATGGCATGACAAAGGAAAATGATTCACAGTTTGGAGCAGGCACTGTGGGATGTCTTCACATATTATCCCACTGCTTCCTCAAAGCAACTTGATAAGCAAGTTTTTATTTCCACATCTTAAATGTGATGCAGGGGGAGTAGGGAGGCAAGATGGTGGCTGAGTAAGGCATTCCAAGTGTCAGCTCATCCTACAGGGCAGTTAATAATCTAAACAGCTGTCTAAAGCACCTGTTTGGGGGGCCCAGGAGACCAGAAAAGCATCATGCAACATCCTTGAAAGGATGGAAGTTGGAGACTGCACATCTGCAGTGAAGATTCCTGAATAGAGCACTCCATGCCGCAGAGGCCAGTGCCCATCCTCCACTGGTGGCACAAGCAGCCTTGGGAACAATTCTACAGATGGAGATGGAAGCTCCATTTTCCTAAAACAGGGGAGGAAGAAATGGTTCAGCACTGACTTCAGCTACTTCTTAGTAAATCTGGCTGGCTAAAGTATAATCCTAAGAACAGTTAAAGTTTGAATGTGCACAAGTCAGAAGAGGCTAGTAGCTGCCATTTTAACTCCAATCCTGGCATGAGGGGAAGAGGGTTTGATTGAAAATCACAGTGACAGAAGGGAAGAGCTTCTTTCCACCCATCTGATTGCAGCCCTAGCCCAGGGTCCAGCCCCAACTCTGGCAGGGAGGAAGAAGGGGGTCCTGTACAAGTCTCTTCAGGGAACTGCAGGTGCTTTTGGCCAGCACAGACTGGATAGTTGGGCACCTGGAACTCCATCCCTTCACCCCAATATAATTGGAATGGAGCTGTGTTTCTTCAGTCTCTCGGGGCACCTGCAGGCACTTCTGGTTGGCCCTAATGAACTGGTTTGTGGAGTGCCTTCTATTCCATATCCACCCCCACCCTCATAGAATAGGAGGGTGCTAGTGTTTCTTCAGCCTCTCTGGGCAACTACAGGTGCTTTCAGCCAACACAGATGGATTTTCAGACATGTGTAGTTCCATTCCCATCCTCCCAATAGGATAGGAGGGGAGCTGTGTTTCCTCAGGCTTTCTGGGCAATGGCAGGCACATTTGGCCTGCATATACTGAAGTGTGGGGTGCTTGTGAATCTGAATCGACTCCCACCACACAATAGGATAAGAGGAGACAAGTGATCCCTCAGCCTCTCCAGGCAACAGCAGGCACTTAAGGCCTACAGGGATTGAACTGTTGGGTACCCGTGGATCTACCCGAAATCTACACTAGTAGAGAAGGGAGCTAGTGTTTCCTCAGCCTCTCTGGGCAATGGGAGGCACTTTCAGCCCACTCAGACTGAACTGTTGGGTGCCTGTTGTTCCACCCCTACCCCCTAAAGGGCAGAAGGGAAAGTACTCCCTCAGGCTCTCAAGGCAATTGCAGGTGCATTTTGCCCACATGGATTAGATTGATGGGCATTCTGGGGGGTCCATCCCCACCCCTGGCAGGAGAGGAGGGGTTCTGGGGTTACATCAGTCTACCTGGGCAACTGTGGTAATTTTGGACCACATGGCATACAATGATACCCACACCTGCATCTCCATCTCGGCCCCAGGCAGGGAAAGAAGGAGTGTGAATTTACTTCATTCTGACCAGACAACTGCAGATGGTCTTGGCCTGAATGGCTTAGGTTACTACATATATCTGTAGCTCTTTCTCTACCCCCAGGAGGAGAAAGGTAAGAGAGGCTTCATTGACTCCTGGGGCAATGTGGGCAGCTTCAGGCTCCACAGTTTACAGTACCAACTACATCCTTGGCTTCTACTACACAACTAGCAAGGGAAAAAAGGCAAAAATCTTTAAACTAAAGAGAGAAACTGCTCCCATAATAAATGCATCTAGGATGCCAAGACACCAACAGAAAATTACCATCCATACCAATAATCAGGAAGATATGGCACAGTCAAAAGAACAAGATAATCCTTCAGATGACATAAAAGATTTGAGACAACAAATCATAGATGTTCAAACAAATCTCTTTAATAAATTCAATGAGATGGCTAAAGAGATTAAGGATATTAAGAAGACACTCTAGCACAAAGAGAAATTTGAAAGAATACACAGAAAAATAGCAGATCTTATGGGAATGAAAGGCACAGTAAATGAAATAGAAAGTACACTGGACAATGCTACTATGAACATTGGTGTGCATATATCTGTTTTATTTTCAGTTTTATTTTTACTTTTCTTTCAAGTTTTCATATATTTTATCTCTTACATTTAAACTTATCATTATTATTTCATTCTCCTATTAATTGAATTTGGCTACTGCATTGGCTTTATCTTTAAAGAAGTTTTAGATCACAGAAGGGTAACAACTGGGGTAGGAGAGGATCGTTTGTGGTGGGTGCCAGGGATAGGGTGTGCATGGGAGGAAGTTCATCTGAAGATACATACAAGGTATATAAAATTGTTCAAATGTTTACAGTGCATGGTCACAGTGGGTGGAGAATCACTCAGTAAATGAGAGAATACTGAATTCCCATCCTGGAGAGCTCTGCCACATTTTCCAAGTGAACAGCAACAGTCCCCCAAGTGCAGGGGCAGGGTCTGGCAAAGGAGGATGATCCACTGATGGGCCCTTGTTATGGATGACTAGCCTTATGAATCTTTGCTCTTGAAATTGAAACAGTCTATTGTTATGGGGTGCTTAAGGGTTGCCTCCTGAGAGCCTCCTTGTTGCTCACATGTGGCCTCTCTCTAAGCCAAACTCAGCATATAAATGCATTACCTTCCTCCCAGTGTGGGACATGAATCCCAGGGATGAGCTTCCCTGGCAC
>JAKSZT010014497.1:2388530-2400820 GCA_026826555.1 Tolypeutes matacus | reverse complement strand
GCTTTACAAGAAACTAGTTGGCAAAGAACTGAGGAAATACTGACTGCTGGTTGAAACTTTTGTACTTCAGCTGAGGCTGCAGCAGACAAAGGTAATCCTGACCCAGTAAAAACAACATTGTACAAAAACTATCATGAAAAACCATGATTTCAGATACATTTAACTCAGTCAGGAAAATGAATAAATGGATCCAAAATATACAAATAGATAAAAATTAGGGTAGATTTTCACTGCAATTTCCATGAGGGTGAGGAGCTGCTTCTATCCTGTTCCCACTTTTATCCCAAAAACTTTAAGTGGGATGTTGTAGGCACTAAATGAATATTTTTAGACAAGATATCAAAGAATGTTCTTGTCTGGATGATTATATTATTGTTGGTTTAATACTTTTTTGAATTCAAATTATGATTTTTAAACTTTTCTAAAATTGACATATTAACATGGAATTAAAGCACAATGGGAATTAAATAAAACAAAACAATATAGATTGTGAGTGATAGAAGAAAGATGATGTTCAATAACATAATGAAAAGTGACAGAGAAAAAGATATGAAGTAGATAAGTAAATTCTTGTCTTGACCAGAGTCCTGAAAAGGTGTGGTGAGTTCAACATGCTAATTGAACTCAGAATTTCAGTTTCTTAGCTGTGAAGGATGATAAGAAAACAGTATCTTGCAAAAATTTTGAGAAGATTAAGTGAGGATACACACACACACACATATATAAATGTACATGTTTATATGAATACAAATATACATACCTGTGTATGAAAATATTGATAAAGTTAAAAATACTGCATATGAATTAAAATATTTGTAGATAAGATTTTACTGATGATGTTGAGATTAGAGATTATTTTCAATATTGGTTAAGATTCCAATGGTATTGATTTTAACAATAAAAAGAGATAAAGAAAGGTTTGACTTTACTGAGAGCCTCCTTGTTGCTCAAATAAAGTCTCTCTCTAAGTTGAACTCAGCATGTAAATGCAATAACTTCCCCCAAGTGTGGCACATGATTCCCAGTGATAAGCCTCCCTGGCACTGAGGGATTACTACCAAGCACCAAGTAGCAATGCAGTTGGAAAAGACCTTGACCAAAAGGAGGAATAGGTAAAGACAAATGAGTTTATATGGCTAAAAGACTTCACAGTGTGTCAGGAGGTCATTCCAGGAGTTATGCTTATGAACAACTCAGCAGGATCTGATTGACTGCCAAATTAGATACTACCCCAAGTATCTGGGCTCCTGAGGGTGCTGGAGACACCCAGGCACTATGGTCAGGACAGAGAGCTCATGAGTATGGTGTCTTGCCAGTGGGTCCTACTTTGGGGTTTGTGCTCCCCAGTGTGACAAAATTGGACTAGGTTGTGTATTTTTTTTTTCATTTTAAAAGCAATTTATTGAAGTATATCATTCATACATAAACATACATAAACAATAAGTGTTTAGCAAACATTGTGAACTTACAAAACAAACATGCATAACATAACATCAGCATACATCAGCTCACCACAAATACTTTGCATTGTTGTGAGACATTTGCATTGTTGTGAGACATTTGTTAACAAATTATTAAAGAGCATCATCAAGGTATTACTACTAGCTAGAGTCCATATCTTACTCCCCTATACTTCTTTTTTAATTAATTTATTTTTTATTGTGGGTAAAAATCAAAATTTTCACAATACATACCAATATTTATAAAATGATATATAAATATATATGCAATATGTGCATTTGCTTACAAAAATGTTATATATATATATATATATATATATATATTTTAAGAGGTGCTTAGATTACCTAAAATATTACACGGAACACACTGGGATTCCCATGTTCCCCACCTCCCACACCTCCCACCACATCCCACACAAACATCTCCCACAAGTGTGGCCCATCACCCTCAATGGACTTACACATTCTGGGGCCTTGCCATCAACCATAGACCACAGTTCACATCGTAGACCACACTCTCTCCCACACAGTTCTGAATGGTGTGTGCTTATTTAAAATGGCCTACATCCATTGCCACAACAGCATTCAGGACAACCTCCAAATCCCGAAAAAGCCCCTGTATTTCAACTGGACATCCCCTCCCTGCCCCGAAAGTCTCCAGTGGCCACTGGCTCTACCTCACTGTTATAATTTCTTCCATTGCTAGAATCACTATATGTGTACAACAGAATACCATCAAGTCCATTCTAGTCCATAGTTCTTCCCCCAATCCTGAGGGGACTGGGATGGTGATGTCCACTCCACCACCTCCAAGTGAGAGAGGGCTTATATCCCATGGATATGGTGGGTGGGATGATCCTGCCTGCAGATGCAGGCCCTAATGCTTATGCACACCTCAGTAGGAGCTCATAGAACATCAAAGTGCATATCACCCCACACAGAGGGGCTCTTGAGAGCTCTGGAGACACCCAGGTCCTATATAAGGGGGTATAGCCCCAGAGAATGACGCCTTATCAGTGGGCTCTATTTTGGAATCTGTGCTCCTGAGAGTGACAGAATTGGACTCAAATAAGTCCTCCCTGAACATGGTTCATCAGTCCCTTCTATTTAAACCTATATGTGATGCTGGAGTTTTTAGGTATACTTCCAGACACTGGAGCCTCTGGCCTACCTATGTGCCAGGTGTGCGTGGAAAATCAGTGGAGCTGCAACTCCTACCCTACAGCTCAATTGGCTCATCCAAGTCACCTGGCGAGGAGACAACGATGGGCAGTGGCCAGCTCAGTTGTGTTTTGGACTCAGTTGTGGCTCTTCTGTCCCTTCTATTTGAACCTATAGTTCAATAGAACTATGTTGCTGGAATTGGTAGGTGTATGTCCAAGAGACTTGAATCTTTGGGTTTTTCATGTGCCTGTTGGGTTCTGAGTCTCAACAGATTTGCAACACCTACTCTCCAGTTCTTTTGACTCACCCAGGACAACTAACAAGGAGGTGATGATGGACAACCATACCAAGGAACAGAGAGCATCTACATCTACAACTGCAAGCAAGAGAGTCCCATCCATTGGCCATATGAATGGCCACTGAAGCCCCTTGTCAATTAGGGTTGGAGTGGGCACCACCATCCCAGAATCCTCAAGATTGGGGAATGAACTATGGATTAGAGTGGACTTACTAGTATAGACTTATTGTGATTCTAGCAGTGGTAAAACTTTTATTACTGATGTGGAGGCAGTGGCCAATGGAGGTTCTGAGGTCAGGGAGAAGGAAAACAGGTATAACACAGGGGCATTTTGGGGACTTGGTAATTGTCCTGAATGACATCTCAATGACAGGTACCAACCATTATATATCTTGCCAAAACCTACAGAATTGTGTGGAAGAGGGTGTAAAGTAAAATGCAAATTATAATCCATGCTTAGTGGCAATGCTCAAAAATGTGTTCATAAATTGCAATGAATGTACCACACTAATGAAGGATGTTGTTAATGTGGAAAATATGGGTGGTGTGGGGAGCAGTGCATATGGGAATCCCCTAAAATTTTTATGTACCATTTATGTAATCTAAATATCTTTTAAATATTAAAAAAAAGAGAAAAGCTTGAGATGAAAACCAGAAAAGTGCAATGTACATATCTGTTAACTATTTATCCATCTCAATTGCTTTCTGTTTCAAAGGTTCAGAGGGAATGTATCAATTGAAAACTTTTATACTCCCCTATTGATCAGAAAGGACAGATTGTGTCACTTTCCTCCTTTTTCTTCTATACTTAACTGCAGCCACACTCCATTTTAGCATCCGGATGAGGCTCACAGCCTCATGTGGGTTATTGACAATATCTCCTCCAATTTTCATTTTTATTTATTTTTAAGAACAAAACCACTTAACAGCAACCACACTCCATTTGTTTATGCAGATGAGGCTCACAGCTTCATGTAGGTTATTGACAATATTTCATGCATTTTTACTTGTGATCTATTTTTAAGGTGATAGCAAATATATTTTCTTCTTTGAATCTCTTTATATAACAATTATTTACCATAACATATAAGGAAATGGGTTTTCAATTTCCAATTATTTAGGGACAAATGAATATATATTCTTATATTTTGGGATGATGTGATTATTTCCCCAAGACTAAAATTTTCCAGAGCCAGAACAACTTATGCTATTTCAAGTGGAGTTATCTCTGACTGTTTAAAAAAAAAACACAGGAAACAAAAGTCTGGATAATATTGATGTTTACTTGAATGAATTGACATTGGGATCCTCAAGACCTAAATTGAAGACTACAGAAGTAAGATCCTGTCCCTGAAAGAACCAAGTCAGTGCTACAGGTTCTGGACCCTACACCTGTATGAAATTTGAATCCTCCATAAACTAGTTGGGTGACCTAATTCTCAGCAACTGAGAACCTCGATTTCCTAATCTGCAAAAGGAGAACTAAAGTAAGAGTCAATACATCACAGACTTTTTAGATAGTATAATTGTAGTAAAAGAAATTGGAAAATTTTGATATGTAACAAGCTCCAATTATAGCTTTGGACTTGTAATTATTTTACTATTACAGCAATATTGATGATCTCTGGTTAAGTACCCACTAAGCTGTTGACAGTAAACACAAGCAATTGAATTATGAAGAATAGTGATCAGGTAGGCCAGTTACTGTCTGTGGTCCAGACATGGCATTCTGTTATCTGTCTGGTGTCCAGGGTTCACTATTAAATAGGCTTGATGACAGTGACCTCAAAACAAATGATGCAGAGATATCCCAGGACCAACCCACTTGCCCCTGGTGTTCTTCCCTGCATCCCATTTCTTCCTACATTTTGCAGAGAGCTCTGAGGTCTCAATTAAAACCAGTCACTGCAGCTATCCTGCTTTCAATCACAGATATAGACTAGAGCAGCAGGTGTGTTTTGCAGTTTATCATACTGTTGAAATTGTGCTGCAAGTCCAGTTTCCATCTTCAAATGAGGGTGATATTTGTTAGAAAGATTTCATTCAGTTTATGTATCATATCAGAGATAATGTGGATATATGTTTCATGACATTAAATTCATTTTAAGTATTGCCTACTGCATTAGCACACCAGAACATAGGACTGTTAATGAGCTGAATATCATAATTAGTCTTTAAATTTTTATAAGTACTGTATCAAATGTATTAGGAACTGCTCCAAATTCATCCTCAAATATTCCTGCATCCTCACCACTTCCCCCAAAGTGTAGCTGTATTGCCTTTCTGTTGTTAAGGACTTTTATGATAAACAATTAATATTTGGGAAATCAATAAATTACACAGAATGAATCTCCTTAGAAAACATGGAAGATTATATTTATGATTCTATTCATAAATTCTATTTCACCTATTTCTTTTCTTATTTATTTTGTAGTCTATTTCAATTCTACTTTAAAGCACATTTATACTTTTTCTTGGAATAGACCCACTGTGCCTTTAAATGTAATCAATTTTACATTAATCTTTAAAATGTCTTCAGGATCTGACACAGTGACAGACTGTAAGCAGTGAAATGGAGTCAGAGATATCTCAGTGTTGTTCATCTTCCATCTCTGCATCCTAGTTTCCATGAAAAATTGTTTGTGGTGATTAATAAAGCAAACAGTGTTTGCAAAACAACTAAAATCCTGTTGGTAAACTCAGTGACTCCCTAAATATTAGTCCCCTAATCACTGAGGTATGGAGAAAAGGTGGAAATTTATGGAGATGAAATTCAACTTAGAGAAGTATGTCCTAGACAGAAATGTGAGGGAATTCTCCATTAAGCCTGACAAGGGCTAATAAACTTTTAAAAAATTAATACATTCTATGGAACTATAAAAATGAACAATTTCAAATTCTTAAATCTATGAATAAGATAATGAAATTGGAGAATTTCTATCATAAGAGAATAAGCGGGGAAGCGGCTGTGGCTCAATCAGTAGGGCTCCCGTTTACCATATGGGAGGCCCGGGTTCGGTTCCCGGGGCCTCCTGGTGAAGGCAAGCCCGCCCGCACGGCGTGGTTGGCTGACCCAGCGAGCACAAGCAGCAAGGGGGGGATAAATGAATAAATAAATAAAATCTTTAAAAAAAAAAATAAGAGAATAAGCGTGAGAATCCACTCATATAAGTTTCTATACCATAATTTGATTGGATATTAACTCACTACACTAACAGTGTATGTGACTGCATATCTGTGATTACTAATGTTCTGAGTATTTTCACTATTTTACCTCTTTAATCTTCACCACACATTAAAGTTAAGCCTAATAGTCCTGGTAGATATATCAGAAGAGGTGCCAAACGTTTGGTAAGGCTTTTCTCCAGATAAGTTTTCAGTTCTTTCCTGAATGCTTTCTATATGGGATATACTTCTGAATGTTTTAAAGGTCCCAAATGCCTCCTCAAAAGAGAGGTAAATTAAATTCAGACTCCCATCAAAAGTACTTTAAAATAAGGAGTATGACATCTTGTTTTTCAGTCATTCATTCCTTTTGTTTGCATAGATCCAGAATTCTATGAATTTCCAGTACTGCTGAAATATGATACTATCATCCAGTACATACTGATATATATAACATCAGGAAACACATGCTCCTGAACTTTTGCAATATCAGTATACCTTACCAATCCTTAAATCTCACAGTTGTGAATTCACTAATTTTTAAACTAATTTGTTGAATTATAGGTAAAGTATAATCTTATAATAAATATTCCTGTGGAAATTTTGCTTACTAGCACAAATGGATAGACACCCAAACATGCACACAAACACACAAATGCTCACAGGGCATGCATGTCAGTTATGCACATCCCCATGAGTGATTCATGTAACCAAAATGTTCTCTTTTGTATTCTTAGGTGAAACTTCATGGACAACACAACATGGCTGGCCAACCATACTGGAAGCTCAGCTTTCATCCTTTGGGACTCTTCAGTCAATCTAAACACCCAGCTCTCCTTTATGTGGTCATTTTTGTGATTTTCCTGATGGCCATGTCTGGAAAGGCCATATTGATCCTTCTCATACACTCTAATGTCCACCTCCACACATCCATGTACTTTTTCATTAGCCAGTTGTCTCTCATGTACTTGATGTACATTTCCGTCACTGTGCCCAAGATAATCATGGACCAGGTCATGAGTGACAATAAGATCTCAGTCTCTGAATGTGGGATCCAAATGTTCCTCTATGCAACACTGGTAGGCTCTGAATTTTTCCTTCTTGGTTCTATGGCCTATAACTGGTACATAGCCATCTGCCATCTGTCATGTCATGTCTGTTCTGTGACTCAGGTAAGGATAATTTGGCCTTTTGTATTTTGCATGGTCAGGCAATTGGAGGGTAAGTGTAGCCTGAGATCTGGGTATTTCCTCCCTCACCAATGTCACTCCAATACTGATACCTGCAGTCACTTTGTACATCAAACTATGTTCCAGATTGGACTACTTTTTTTTAAAGTGTGCCAGTGTTCACACTTCCCTGCAGTTAAAACTACTTTGAATCCAAGAAATGCTGCTCTTTTCACTATCCATCAGGCCAAAGCCTGGAGATAACTTCCCCTTATTGCTGGATTTGAGTGATTCTCCATTGCTTGATGGTTTTCCTTAACCCTGACCATTTTTTTAGGAAATACTGGGATTGAACCTGGGATATTCTACATGGGAAGCAGTTGCTCAACCACTTGAGCTCCATCTCCTGCCTCCTGCTCATTTTTAAGCTCTCATTAATCACTCCCTTTTCTGCTTCATCCCTGATGTAATCATACATTTATTAGCTATATTTTGGAAATATGTACCAATATTGTTGTTTCCTTTTAGATGATATGTTTGGATGTACATTTCTTTCATTAATTGTGATTTAGCATGTTTTTATATGTTTACATATCATTCCTCAAATTTTGAATTAATCATCTATAAAATTTGTCTGTTTCTTGACTGGATATTTTGTGTTATAAATGACATCCAAAATACCAAATGGAAAATGCAAGACCTGAGTAGAAGTTATGTCAGGGCCCAGATCAGACCACTGCCAGAGACTCAGTGAGAACACAGTGGACATTAGTTTTTCTAAGGTTACCTTCTATCCCTCTACTTTAGAGCATATATAATCCCCAGAATGGTCATGGGAAAGAAGTAGGAAGAGACCTAGGACTTTGAATGTCTGAACACTTCTCATAAATGGTCTAAATCATCAGAGGCTAATTACCTCAGTGAGCCTAATATATCATTACCTGGTAAGTTTAAAGTTAACTTTTCCCATCCCAGCTCTGTTGTATTCTAGCAAAGTCAAGGCTTTGGAGAATAAAATGATTCATTAAAGAAAATATCACACAGTGCTTCATTCCTCCCACTCTTTGCTAGAAGGAATATCAATCTAAAGTAATGTATATAACCCAAGGCCAGTTTTCTTACATACATGTATCAAAATATCAGGTATTTATTTTATGTGTATTCAAGAGATAAAGGAGCTCTGCCAACAAATCCCAAAATATATAATGCCCACAACACAGAAGAATACCATTTCTAACTCACATAAAGTCTGAATCAGGTGACGTTATCCATAGGGAACTCTCTTCTGCATTGTTATGCAGATACTCAAGCACCTGAAATAATTTTGCTCTGTTATCATCCTTGCTTTACTTCCAATTCAATTTAATATGATCATTCTACATATTGATGGCAGAGGGGAAAATAACATGGAAAAGAGTTTTTGGGAGATTTTGTTCACATCTATTTTGCTCAGAAGTCACATGGGCACATCTAACTACAAGGGAGGCTGGGAAATGAGGTTGAGCTCAGTGCTTGGGAAGAATAGGTAGAAATTCAGTGGACAGCAAGCCAGTCTCTCCCACCTTCGTCCAATTCACGTTCATGTCATCATTCTGCCTAGATTGTTCTGAATCTATGTGCTCAACTAACCTTGCTGTTTTCAGATATTCCTGTCTTTTCAAGAATAAATAAAAGTCAATTTACTTAATCATATTAATAGCTTCATAATTCTCTATATAATTAAATAACTTATAAAAATTTAATTTTATTTATTAATTTGTGTACTAAAAGAATGCCAGATTGCTTTTATTTTGTCAATTAACAAAATATTATAAAGTATACCTCGATCATATTCTTTGTGTATGCATTCATCAACATGCTAAGATTTTTCTCTTGGTATATAGGTAATGTGGAAATTTTTGTTCTTGTTAAGTAGTTTTTGGATTTTAAAAATTTTACTAGATTCTGAAAAAAAATGAGTTTTAAAATTTTATTTCCTTCATTTAATTGAGAAATATTTATGAAGCATTAAAAAAGAAATTAATTGTTATGTATCTGGCAGTTAAACAATGAGCAAAACCCAAAATTATATACTTGGCTAAATAGTTGGTTGGTATATGTTTTGATTTTTGTTTGATTTTCTCAGTTGTATGCTTTTCACTGATTTTTATTCATTCTTCTTTATTAATGAACACATTAAATGGTATGGATGTTTTCTTGAACATAATTTTGGCTCTTTTTCATAGGGTAAATGTGTGATTTATTTATTACTACTACTTTTTAACTTATAAAGTCTATCTATTTCCAGATTGAACTACTTTTTTTAAAATAACAAATATTTTAAGAGTGCTTCAAAAATTTCATTGTGTCGGTATATGTTTTTGTATAATATATTTTCTTGTTTAATTTTCTGTGGTCTGAGAATATAGTCTAATTCATACTTTGTGGATTTCACTGATATTTACAATATGCTAAGGAAATATCCTTTGTGGGAAATTCATATGTTTTCATCAAGCTTATTATTGCATGTTTCAAACCCTGATAGCCATTTCTGCTTCCAGGATAATTCAGCTTTCTATTTTCAAAACAAGAAGTAGAGTGAATATTCTTCATAGAGGAGGATGAAGTTCCTTATTATTTTTAAACAAAAATACTCAGGCTTTTTTTACTGAAGCTTAGGAAAATACATAATGATAGACAATTGCTTGGTGATTGTCATAAGGTATACAAGAGTCTATCCTTATGTCTTCAGATTGAAAGATAAGAAGTTTGAACATATTGAAACACTAAGTTTGATTCTACAGACTTCTCAATTTTACTTTGTTCCCTAACAGATGATAAAATAAATAAATTAATTAGTTAGTTAATTAATTAAAATAGAGAGATAGTGTCATAGATTCAAGAAAAATCTGCTGGGCATAATGAAGATTAAATTGTGTGACCATTACATTTTTGGTCCTCTAGCATTGGGAGAAATAGATTGTATAGAACTTCCAATTTGTTCCAGAATTACTTTAAAGATCCTACTATGAAATCACATAAAACAACATTCGTGATAGTTTTCCTTTACCTGGCACTTCTCCCTAACATCTGCCACAATTGTAAACTGGATTTAGTGTTTCCATTATCACAATTTCCAACAATATCATTATCATTGTAGCTTACATATGCTTTTTGTTCAGTATCCCCATGGAAAAACCTTAATCAAAACCAATCTCATACCATGATCACGAAGGTGGTTTTCCCAGGGCGAGGTTTATTCTTTGCACTCCGGATGTGCTGACCCCTGCGATTTCCCCAAATGTGGGAAACTCGACTGCATAATTTGTGGTAGTGGGGGACTGTGTTCGCTCTCTCCCCTGAAAAAAACAAACACACACACACACAAAAAAAACACAAATAATAATAATAATAAAAAAACAATCTCAGTAAAATAAGTTTCTTTCTTTTTCTTTTCAAGATTGAGAAACATTTCTCTCTCTCTTTTTTCCATAGGGTGTGCTAAATATTTCTCCTTGACCCACACACCTAATGTGTAGGGCGACCATACACTGTATTTTTTTTTTTTTACTTTAAAAATGTGTTTTATTTGGTATGATAAAATGGAATATGTCATATTTGTAAGATCTGAATTATTCTGTGAACCAGTTTTTTTCAGTTAATAGAATTATTTGTTTTACCTCAAAGATAATTTTGTTATATATCAAAACTATGAACTCAACATGGGAAATCCATTTTAAGTCCAGATAGTTTTGAGGTTGAAAGGGAGAAAAACCTAATGGGATATCATGATTCCATGTCCAACTGTGACTATCATGTCTAAACATGAGGAATCATCACCTGCTTAGGACAAAAATATGGCCATTTGCAAATCTATGCCTCACTCACTCTTCATGAACTATGGCATTTTTATACTGACATCTTTCTACCACTGTGGGGATATTAAAATCCCCCTTAATCCATACAAATGATATTAATTTCCTTTGTGTCTCAGCGGTCCACTAGCCTACAGGGTCCCAGTAACCTTCCTTGTAGGATAAAATATTTAAGAGTGTTTGCTCAATGGGATAGCTTCTCTGTATCTGTCGTTGCAGGGGGATGCGCTCTACATCCCTATCTTTTTTCACATTTTCCCAGTACTGCACCCCCCTTTAACTAGTGTTATATATTTGTCAGGACCCTTTCCTCTATCCAACACTGCAGAATACCACCAGGTTCTCTGTCTGTGCCATTAGATTTCCTGCAGGCTAAAGACCCTCCTTTGCAGCCACGAAAAGAGGTAGGATCAGATTCAAATGTATTTCCATAGTGAGTTACTGAAAATGAATGCCATTTTGGACCATGTTTAAGTGAAGTTAAAAAAAAAAAAAACTTTAAATTTCACTTAGATCAAAATCTGAACTATCTTTCCTGAATCCTCTTGCCCTCTTCACCTTTTCAGGATCAAATTTCTTCCTCTTGATTATTTCCAACCTCACTGTCTCCTCCCAATTTCTAGAACACATCAAAATCTTTCTCTCTTTGATTTTCCAGCATGCTATTTCTGCCTCTGTGTTCTCTCCCCAGCTGACTTCCTCCTCCACACACACACAGAGGCACACACTCCCGCCACTGCTGGCCTTCTTGGCTCAGCTTCACATAAAAATATTTTTTCTGAATTTAGAAATAGTCCCACAAAATCTGGCATAAAGTAACACTTGAAAAGTAAGGGAAACTTTTGTAGAGCTTGTGAAATCTTTAGCTTTAGGAGTTGTCATGAGTAAAAACATAGAAGAATAGAAATTGAATAGTTTTTAATTTTTTTTTTAAAGCTACTTAGATTACATAAATGTTTCACAAAAAATATAGGGATTCCCATATGCCCCACTCCCCACACATTCTACAACCTCCCACATAAACATCCTTCATTAGTATGACACATTCATTGCAATCATTTTGAGAAAAACCAGACAAAGTACACAAGTGTTGAAAGATGAATTTTAAAATATCCTTATTATTGCAATATGGGCATTACATAAGTTTTGCTTTATCTTTCCATATTTTCTTCCAAAATGA
>JAKSZT010014497.1:2344459-2358532 GCA_026826555.1 Tolypeutes matacus | reverse complement strand
ATGCAAACCTGATCACTTCACTAGTGGTTGTAAAACCCAGGGCCACAGGGAGGCAAGAAATGTGACTACAATATGCAGCAGGAAAGGAGGGGCCATTGGAAGATGTACAATTTCTGCTTAGTCAACTTGGACCCTTGCTCATGCTGTTCAATTTCCCTGGCATCATGCTGCTAAGCATGTTCCTCCTCCCCCATCTCCTTTACTTATCTGAATTACCTTTCACTTATCTAGGAACTTTTCAACATTGAGGTCCAAGGTCTCCTCCAGTCACCATTGTTTTGATTAAGCTCACATGTCACAGGTAGAACTGAAGTCTTCTTATGAACTGTACCTTTGCACATGACTGTCAATGCAATTAGTGTAATGTTATTGCACCTATCTGCATATTCAACCACACCAACAATTCAAATTGGGGACAGTAACCATGATGTATTTTTCAGATTTTAATCTCATTTAGCTACCATTTTAGATTATATAGCATAAGAAATGTTCATTGAATAACTGAAGCATTGAATATTTGATGGTCTGATTCTCTTTCTCTGATTAATAAATGACAAACTTCAACACTCAGCTCAGATGACAGCTTGGGTAGGGGAAATTCCCTAAATTCTCTTTCTACTCTGGGCTAATATTTTCTCAAAGTCCCTTATGCACTTGTGGATCGTGCATCTACAACATAAAAATGACAGTTCCAAAGTATTAATAACCACTAGATGCTGCCAGGTTTCAACCTTGTGAACAAAGTAGCCCTCAAAACTGTGTGCAGTTGACTGGATTGTTTCAGGAATGAATAGCCATGTTGAAATGAACATGTTTTTAAGGATAATAAGTCATTTAACTGACAGAAAATGAAGTGTAAAGTTGTGAAAAAAGGGAAAAATAACTGATAGTTTAAATTAATTTGGAAATAATTTCAAAATGTCAGAATGCGTGCATGAATAAAATAGTACAAATAGGAATCATATCTTTTAACCAAGACAACACATGTTGTTAATATAGGTTAATATTATGCCCATTTTGATTCCCTAATCTCTCTCTCTCTGTTTTTCCCTCTCATTTGAGTCAGTTGCATATCTCATGACCTTTTATCAGTAATATTTTAATTATATATTTCCTATGGAATCACAGTGCAGTTATCAACTTTGGAGAGGTCCCCACCCTCACTGTAAAGAAACTCTTGCTAATTCCTTTGTAAAAATTTCTGGCACAGGAAGCATTGTCAGACCCTACCCACAGGTATCCTCTCCCCACCCGTAGCCCACCTGTATCCTGTCCTCCCCCTGACTCATGAATCATTTACAAAACGCTAATCAAGATAGAGTAATGCTTGTAGCTGTGGTGAGTAGCTGATCACAAAACTTAATCAAACAAGTTAGGACTTTCCAGCTTAGAGTGCAAACTCAGTGCCATAGTTAAGTGACTTTGTGACCTTGGCTGAATATTAGTTCTTTATAATAGCAACTTCTCCTCCTCGGGGGTGTGGGGGTGTGTGGGGGTGGATTAAGACACCATTTTCAGTGCATGCAATGAATAATCAAGTACATTAGAGCATGTTAAAGCATAAGTATGTGCAGTTAAGAACTTACAGGCAGAAACCCCTATCTATCAACCTTTCCTCCCAAACCACAAAACCCTTCCTTAACACAAATCAATAAAATGATGCTACTCTTATTGTTCTGGGATGTGAGTGTGAGACTTATGTCCTGTCCCTCCTGGCTTAATAAAGATCTTTCCCTTGATTGATCAGTCTTGGTGTCGACTTCTATTCTCTGCACCATGCAAAAGAACCAGGGAATCAGTAAGTATCTGCTACAACTTCAGTAAATATAAAATCAATACAATATAATTGTATAATACATTTTTTGTTTGTTTGTTTTTTTGGTTTTTTTGGTTTTTTTTAAGATTTTATTTATTTATTCATTTATCCCCCCCTTGCTGCTTGTGCTCGCTGGGTCAGCTAACCATGCCGTGCGGGCGGGCCTGCCTTCACCAGGAGGCCCCGGGAACCAAACCCGGGGCCTCCCATATGGTAAGCGGGAGCCCTACTGATTGAGCCACAGCCGCTTCCCTGTATAATACATTTTGAATGGAGAAGAAGTGTAATATTGAATTGCTTTCCAGTGTGGAGGAGCACTCTAAAAAAGCAATGAAAATGAGATGTGATACGATAATATGAGTCAGAGGAAAATATTATCGTAAGGTTCTAAAATTCTTGTCTGTAAAACAAAGGATAAAAGATGGTTACTCCATGAATTTTCTACTCTTCAGAGCTCCTGTGACAACCTTATTCCTAAGACTATAATCAAAAGGATTTAGTACAGGTGTGAGTATGGTGTAAATGAAAGATACCACTATGTCCTTCTTTGGGGTGTGGTAGGAGCTGGGGAGCATGTAGGTGTAGATGGCAGCTCCATAGAACAAGATGACCACATTAATGTGGGAGGAACCAGGTGGTGAATGCCTTCTTCTGGCCCTCTGCCGAGTTCATCATATGGATTGTGAGGATAATGAAGTAATAAGAGCCTGAAATGACTGTCACGGGGATGAGGAGCATGAGAACACAGCACAGGTACAAAACAATCTCATACAGTGAGGTGTCAGAGCAGGAGAGCTTTAATATGGCAGAAACCTCACAGAAGAAGTGATGGATATTGTGAGATCTGCACACAGGGAAGGTTGGGAAGCCATCCACTGAGCCCAAGAACCAGCAGCCAGATGCCAGGAGGATACAGACTCTATTGTTCATGAGGATAGGATAGCAAAGAGGATGGCAGATGGCCACGTACTGGTCATAGACCATGACAGCTACAAGGAAAATTCTAAACCTGCAAGTGACACATAAAGGAACATTTGGATCCCACTTTCAGGGACTGAGATCTTATTCACATCCATGACCTGGTCCATGATCATCTTGGGCACAGTGATGGAAATGTACATCACATCCATGAGAGACAACTGGCTCATGAAAAAGTACATGGATGTGTGGAGTTGGGCATCAGCATGTATGAGAAGGATCAGGATGGCATTTCCAGAAAAGGCCATCAGAAATATCACAGAAATGACCACACAAAGGAGAGCTGGGTGTTTGGCTTGACTGAAGAATCCCACTAAAATGAAGTCAGAGCTTTCAGTGTGTTTTGCCAGCCACGTAGTGTTGTCCATGAGGCTTTACCTAAGGGCACCAAGGCAAACACTGGGGCTACATGAACCACTCATGGAGATTCAATCCTCTGTCATGTATGTTCAGTGAGTGTGTTTGTGTGCCTGTTTGTGTTTTTGTCTACCTTACTGTGCTAAGAGTACAAATTCCCTTGAGCTTGTTGAATTTAAGATCATTAATTACCTTTAATTTACCCAATGTACTTTAAGAAATAAATGAATTTACAACTATTGGTTTATAATCCATTCAAAATATATTATACCATATTGAAGGGTGAGGAGGTTTCCTGATAGTAAGGTCACATATCAACAAATAATGGAAATGTTCAGAATCCTTGACCGACACAAACACATCACATAAATCTTTGGGGAAAAGAAAAGATATCAAATTATTCATTTCCAGAGTTTTTGTTACAGAGGTCTGAATTGAATTAGTCTCTCTGGTTTTAGGATCCAACTGGTATCTTAAAAACACTTGGTGGTATGCCATATAAGAATATTTCATAAAGTAACTGGAACCTTATTTGGAGCAAATCCATACCAAATGCTTTATCCCTTCTGCTGATATGATCAGCCAACCTTAGAAGGCTCTATGTTGATGGACTGAGTCCAAAGTGCCACATTCAGGATGTCATCCTCACTGCCCCACTGACTCAGAGAACCCAAATGCAGAGTATGAGGAGTAATGCTCTGCAGCTCACAGATGTCATGGATCCAGGTCCCTGTCTACCCACTTTGTACCCTCAGCAAGATGCTAAATCCTCCATCCATCTGTCCACTTTACATGAACAGAGGATAAATTTAATTCTTCACCATAATGTGTGGCTAGGATGAGATAAATATAATGAAAATATTCATAACAGCATCACTCACAGTGGACAGTGTTGATATCTGAGCATATTATGCAGTACCTGTAAAAGTTAGCACTATTAACTGTCCCAAGTTCTAAGGTGCTGATGAAGTAGGCAACACTACAAATTAATCTGATATCATGATATAAACACCCATATTATCTGAGACACATTGCATGAACCAAAGATAAGCTTTCCATCATATATCATCCTCATTTGTAGATGAGCTCTTATCAAAACTTAAAGAGAGTCTGATAAACTTCACAACATGCCTGCTGTTCTGGTGTATAAGTCAAAATGATGCTGGACATGCACAGTGGCTGGCTTATTTTAAGGCTTCAAAGATGTTTTTAGAATGTTTGGAGTGGTGGGGTGAAGAGAGAAAAAGAGGGCAGGCGATTTGGCTCTGGGAAAGTTTCTTTTGTACTTTGGTAAATGTGTCACTATCATCATGCCATATTGTCTACCCAGGACACCAGACAGATGACAGAATGCTGTGTCTGTACCACATATAGAAACTAGATTCCCTGATCACTATTCTTCATAATCCAATTTAATGAGTATAATGTCAACAGTTTTGTGCATGTTTAGCATAGGGGATTATTAATAATGGACGAAGAGTAATATCCAGGCTTACTTGGAGCTTACTGCACCCCAGGATTCCTTTTTATGCTTTAGCCCATTTAATCTTCCCCAAGAGCATATAAAGTACTTACCTTTCTTCTCCTTTTGCAGATTAGAAATATCAGGTTCTCTGGTCTCTGCCTGAGTTCATGCAAGTAGTTGAGACAGGACTTCTGTTTTAGCCTAAGTGTGGGACCATGTGCCTAGCACTCTGAATTGGTTTTCTCAGGGACACAGTACTACCTCCACAATCTTCAAATTGTGTCTTAAACCTCCTAATGTCAGTTCCTTCAGGGAAACATAAATATGATGCACACATTTGTTTCTTGTGTTTTCTTATGGTCAGAGATAATGCCATTCAAAGTAAAATCTGTCACTCTGCCTCTATAAAATTGTAGTCTTAGGAAAATCCATGTATCACATGACAATATAGTAGGAATATATATTCATTTGTCCCAAGATAATTGAAAATTGAAAACCCATATCCTAATAGGTGACATTCAATAAGGGTTATACAAAAGACTCAAAAGAGAAAGAACAATTGCTTTCTCTTTTAAAAAAAGATGATAGGGAAAATAATATAGGAGGCAATATTAATAAACCACATGAAGATGTGAGCTTCATTCACACAGGCAAACTGAATTCAATTGAGGTTAAGTATAAAGGAAATGTAACAGAATGACATCATCTGGATTTTCCTTTGCCCATTTAGGCAGAGGATGAAGGCTTTCTTTTAATGAAGCCCCTCTGAGACTTAGATGCAGTATGTAATTAGATGGCTTAAAAATTACTAGACATTTCCATTGCATTTTTCCCAGCTTTCATCTTATAGATTTTTTAAATTATTTCCTTTTTTTGTTGCTAAATGCAATGTTGATTGAAATTTTAAACAATATTAATAATAATCACAAATCTCACCATAATCAATAAGATCTTATCTGAAAAATGAGTAAAACATATATAGCATCTTTCATATTTTGATGTATAAACACATATGAATCAATTTCTATATATACATAAAATTTTCAAGAAAATTGGAAAAGATACTGCTATTTTTTTAATCTTTCACATCTATAATATCTGAAATTCAGTGTCTAATTAAATGTCAAAGACTATGCACCTAATCAGGACTGTCTTCCCAACTAGGATCAAGGTGATCTCCTTCAAATCTTCTCTCTCATTCTTCCTTGGGTTATTGATTATTCTCTTGATTTTGTCACTTACAATCAATGCTGCTTTGTTTTCCACTTGATTTCAAAGTGTTTTTATTCTGTATATTCCAACTGATGAAAACATATTGAAGCAGTACTACTAAGCATGGTTTATAGTTTACATTATGGTTTATACTTTGCCTTACACGATTTTATAGGTTCAGACAAAATGTATAATGACCTGTATCTGTCATTGCAATAGCATGCAGTACAACTGCAATTCCCTAAAACTATCCTACATTTGACCTAGTCTTCCCTAGCCCTCCCCTCAGAACCTCTGGTAACCACTATCTTTATATCTATGTTATAAGTTCTTCTGTTACTACAATAATAATAAGTCTTCTTTGGTCCGTGGTTGCATTCCCCATTTATGTTCATTCCTCTACCTTGAGAATTTTGAGATGGTGATGCCCATTCTGCCTTAGATTAAGAGGAGTTTTAGATGCCATTTTAATATGAAAAGAATTTTGTTAAAAATATTAATTTTACCAAAACTTTTCCATCATTCCAAATAAGTACACTATACATTTTAAGCCTTAACTTCCTATTCCTTGTTTCCACAAATGGTCCACACCAATGCAAGGTGTTGGTGGTGGAGTGGTGAATGGGAACCCTGTATTTTATTCATGATTGTTCTGTAAACCCACAACTTCTCTAATAAATAAAAATAAATGAATAAATAAATGAAACATTAATTTTAATAATTAATTTTGTCACTGTGTATTTAGAAAGTCTTCACACAATTTTAGGATCACTAAAACTATTCACATTTTTATTTTTTTCATTGAATGAGACAACATTTTCTTTGTACTTTTATCTTTTATTAGGGCAGTAGTTTATTTGGTGAAGTGATATGCAGTGGATTTCTAATGCGATTAGACTAACTTCACAAGTTTCATGATCCATTTATTCATTCATTGACACATTCATTCATTCAAAAATATTTATCCAATTCCCATTTTGAGCTAGTCATAATTGTGGAAACAAGGAAATTGTCTTCACAGAACTTATCTTCTATTTGTTATTAAATATATATTTATTCATCTAGTCAGATGACAATAATTGCACTGAAAAAAAATAAAGGCAGGATGAAGGTGTGAGGAAAATAATGACAAGAAGATCTCTTTTAGATGGGGTGGTTAATGGTTCTTTTTTCAAAAGGTGAAATTTTATCAGGCCCATGTGGGAAACCAGGGAACCAGTCATGTAATCATCTGAACGGAATGGTTTTAGGCAGAAGGGAGAGGAAGCACGAAGTCCCTGAGATAAGAATTCACTTGCCATGTTGGACAAGCAGAAAGATCTGTGGCCCTGGGGCTGGTGAGAAATTTGGAGACATCTAGCAAGGGTTTAGAGATGTAGACAAGGGGCAGGTACTACTGGATCATGAGAGTTTCATAGGGACCAGGGACACTAAAGTGTGTGTAGAGGCTCTCTTTAAGGAATACAAAATTACACAATTACATGATTTATCATACCTTTGTATCCATTTGCATTTTAGCACCTATAAGAAGTAAGAAGTGGAGGCAAATACCCCAACACACAATACAATAATACCAGCACTTATAATTTCACAAATGTTACCTTTACTGGAGGTCTTTATTTCTTTATGCCACTTTGAACCACTGTCTACTGTCCTTGCCATTTCGTCTGAAGAACTCCGTTTAGCATAGCTTATAGGGCAGGTCTGGTGGTGATGAACTTCCTCAGCTTTTGTTTATCTGAGAATGCCTTAATTTAACCCTTCTATTTTAAGGAAAGTCTCACCAAATATAAAATTCTTGGTTGGCATTTATTTTCTTTCTACCCTTTAAATATTTCATCTCACTCCCTTCTTGCCCACTTGGTTTCTGACAAGAAATCAGCACTTAATCTATTTGAGATTCCCTTGTACATAACAAATTGCTTTTCTCTTGCAACTTTCAGAAATCTCTTCTTCTCATTTTCATTTGACAATTTGATTAGTATGTGACAGGACATATTTTTCTTCAAGTTTATCCTGTTTAGTGTTTTCTGGGCCTCCAGGATGTGCATATTTATGTATTTTGCTACATTTGGGGAGTTTTATGTCATTATTTCTTTGAATGTTCCTTTTGCCTCTTTCTCTCTTCTTCTGGGACTCCAATATATTTATCAGTATTCTTCATAGTGTCCCAGCAAACTCTTAGGTTATTTTTGCTTTTATAATTGTTTTTTTTTCTTTCTGCCTCTCTGTGTGAATCATTTCAATTGTGTTGCCTTTGAGTTTGCTGATTCTTACTTCTGCCAGCTCCAATTTGTGGTTGAAATCCTCCTGTGGATTTATAATTTCATTTATTGTGGTCATCACCTCCAGTAGTTCTGTTTGGTTCCATTTAAAAAGTTCTATATTTTTATTAAGATTCTAATATAGTTAATTACTTTGCAGTTTTCCTGATATCCTTTAATTCTTTCTCTATTTTTTCTCTCATCTCTTTTAGCATATTGGTGAACATTTTTAAAAGAATCTTCATCTGGTATGTCCACAGTGTGGTCTTCTTTGTTGGCCTTTCTGGATTTTTCCTCTCTTCCCTGGGTTGGGTCATCATTTCCTGTTTCTTTGTTTGGTTTTGTAATCTTTTGTTGCACACTGTACATTTTAATATTTTAGTATGTTAACTCTGGGAGCTATTTCCTGAGATGTCTGTTCTTTGAGTTTGTAACCAGCTGGTGCTATGACAGAGATTTCTTGGGTGTCATGAGCTAACAAAACCAGCAAATCTAACCATCTTTCACTCTCTTTGCAATTGGCTTTGCTTGGGCTGGTGCTCCCTCCATCAGAGTTCAGTCCTCCTATCAGGAACATCAGCAGAAGGCAAATGGAAAGTGCAGTATCCTTCCTGTCTTTTATGTTTCTTTTTCATGTCTTGGGTTTGTGTCTACGAGTGGTCTTCAGAGTTCCCTTATTTACAGGAATATAAATTCTCCTTCTACTTCCCAGAAGACAGGCCTTCTCCCTCTCCCAGGTGTTCCACCCCTCTACATAAAGCAGGCATGCCTTTGCTCCATGCCGTCTGCCTCAGTTATTTTGTTCACTCCTTTTATTAACTTAGGCTGCTTTGGACTGGAGGAAAAATTCTGGGAGAATAGCATGCCTAGGAAGAGTTTCTCTAGGCCAGGGGTTCTTAATAAGGGGTCCTTGAGCTTGAAGTGAAATTCTAAAAAACATTATTCTTGTGGGGACATGTTGGTACGGGTATGATATATTTATTAAATAATACATAATATAGTGTGGATTTAGTAAGGGGTCCATGGTTTTCACCGGACTTGCAAAGGGGACCATGGAACAAAAATGTTTAAGAACCACTGACCTAGGCAGTCTTTCCCAGCTAGCATAAGGTTGGAGTCCCACAAAGGGAGCACCAGCAGGTTCCATACTGCCCTAGAGAGGGCATGAAGTACAGTCCAGGAAGAGTACCAGGGGCTTTTACCATGGCTCCCCAAAGCTGCACCTTCTTGACATGACCAGCAAATGCAGCCCTTCAACTGGCCTCTGAAGCTCTGAGGAAGCTGTAACCGTTGGGGAATTTGATATATTTATGAATTCCAAAAATATAATTGAATCATGCTTGTAAACTGATCTGTTAATCTGGGCATGATTAGGTTAGGATTAGGGCGTTGAGCCCCAACCCTTGGTGGGTGGGGAATTGAATATAAAAGGCAAGGCAAAGGACAGTTGAAGCAGTCTTTTGAGAAGCAGTTTTGATGTTGGAAAGAAGGCCCCAGGAGAAGAGAAACAAACCGTTTGCCTGATCGTCTACAGCTAACCTTGTGGAGGAAACAGGAGCTAAACCCAGAGAGAAACGCAGCCCCGGGAAGAGAGGAACCCAGAAGCCTGAACCCTGGCAAACGCCGGGGCAGCTGTCTTGCTCCAACACGTGGCAATGAACATTGGTGAGAGAAGAAACTTAATGCTTTATGGCCTGGTATCTGTGGACTTCTACCCCAAATAAATACCCTTTATAAAGACCAACCCATTTTTGGTATTTTACATTAGCACCCCTTTGGCTAACTAATACGGAAGCATACTGTCTTTAAGTATCCTCTGCCACATTTGTCTGGGGTGGGTTGGAACAATAGCCACCTTCAGAGCCATTCCCCATTGATCCAAAGTAGTTAATCAAAAGCCCTGTTCAGCAATCAGCCCATATCCACCACAGATCTTAGGGAAGTAGATTTTTATGTCCCTTTCTGGCACTAGCACGTTACACCAGAGCATGGATCTCTCTGCTGCCTGCTGTTAGAGTGGGGACTGTGTAATGGTAAGCAATGCCTGGAAAGTGCAATTTACTGGTATTTACTGTAATTTACCAGCCTCTTCCTCCTGTTCTTCCCTGGTTGCTGTACAGTGTTCTCCTAAACTTTGGCTGGAGATTCAAAGTAGGTGATTCAGACAGTTCCTGCCTATTTAATAGTAGTTATGGTGGACGGACTGATTCCTGAGGTATCCTAATATGCCAGCTTCCCACAATTCCTCCACTTAACAAATGAATCTGAAGATTGGCTTCTCCCTTTCTGAAACAAATGTTGAAAATTTGATAGATTAACTGCTTTGTGTAATATTGTGTAATATTGTCCTCTTTTTTTTCAGTTATATATGCATGTATATATATATATATATAAAAGATATTTAGATTACATAAATGTTACATAAAAGTTTAGGGGATTCCCACATGCTTCGCTGCCTACACCTCCCACATTTTCACATATTAACAGCATCCTTCATTAATGTGGTACATTCGTTACAATTAATGAAAACATTTTGGAGCATTGCTACTAAGCATGGGTTATAGTTTACATTGTAGTTTACACTCTCTCCTGCACATTTTTGTAAGTTATGGCAAGATATGTAATGTCCTGTATCTGTTGTTGCAATGTCATTCAGGACAATTTCCAAGTCCCAAAAATGCCCTACATTTCATCTGTTTTTTTCCTCTCCCTAACTGCAAAACATCCAGTGGCCACTGCCTCCACATCAATAACATAATTTCTTCCATTGGTAGAATCACAATAAGTCTTTAGTAGAATACCAGTAAGTCTACTTCAGTCCATCATTCATTCCCCAATCCTGAGGATGCTGGAATGGTGATGCCCACTCCCCTTCCAATTGAGAGGGGGCTTCGACTCCATGGGGCAGCATGGGACATGACTTACAGGAATTTTTCCCCTTTTCAATTAAGGCCTACTTTAATATTTACTTGATTTCTGTACCCTACCATGTTTATGTGACTTATTAATTCTATCTGAATATATTTTCCATATATTTTCCTTGTGGTTACAATGGTTAAAATATATCATTCTAAATATATAACAATTATATTTGGTTTGATATCAATTTAATTCCATAGCATGCATATAAAATTTTCCTACATCTCTCTGTCCTCCACCTTTATTTTGTACTTGTTATCACCTATATATTTCTTTTTTTTTTTTTTTTAATTTTTTATTATGGGTAAAAATCTAAATTCTCACAATACATTTCTATACATTGTACTCCACCACAATAGTTTTATAATTACTTATTATCCATTTGCATTTTAGCAACTAAAGGAATTAAAAAGTGGGGTTACATAACAAACAATACACTACAGTAATACTGGTATTTATAATTATCCAAATGGTTATCTTTACTGCAATTCTTTTTTCTTTATGGTGCTTTGAAGCACTGTCTAGTATCCTTTCCTTTGAATCAGATGAACTACCTTTATCATAGCCTATAGAGCAGGTCTAATGGTGATGAACTCCACCAGCTTTTGTTTATCTGAGAATGCCTTAATTGCTCCTTCATTTCTGAAAATCTTGCTGGATATAAAATTCTTGGCTTACAGGTATTTTCTCTCAGTATTTTAAGTATTTCAAGACCCTGCTTGTGGGAAACTGCCCCTGGCACTAGTATTATTATGGCCATCTTGTGTGCTAACACCATTCTGTGCTAAAATTCTATTTCTCTATACTTACTGAGATAACAAAAGTAGGACATCTTTTGTTAGTTCCTCTGCATGGTGTGTGGGAACACTGCCGGTTCCCGTATCTACAGATTAAGGGATTGATACAATAACTGTCTGATGGTGGGTTCGTTCTGCTCTCCCTCCTCCTATTGGTGTCTGCAGTATGCGGAGTCCTTGGAAACATTTGCTGATGTTTCTTTTCCAGCAGGCATGCTTTTTGGATACTTAGCCCTTTGTGCTCTGACCCTCAGCATCTTCTCCATGCAGCCAATACTGGGCGGTGGTTTCCCTCCAAAAGTGGGAGTGCCCAATCAAACACCCAATCAGGAGGCTTCCTCAAAACATCATATATACCCACAACTTAATCCCAATAAACGAGACTTGATCAGAATCCTGTCTTGTCTCCATTCTTCGTGTCTCTTGTCCTTTTCATTCCCGCTCCCTCTCTCAGGTTTCGGTTCGACTGACCTGCGGGCCGGGTCACCTGCTATCTTGTCTCTATGGTTTCAAATGAGAAATCATCATGCAATCTAATTGTGACACCCTTGTACTTACTTTGTTGTTTTTCTTTTGCATCATTCAGAACTCTCCTTATCCTTTGCATTTGATCGTGTGATCAACATATGAAGGAGTGTATTTTTCCTCATGTTCATTCTGTTTGGTGTTCTCTGGGCTTCTTGGATGTGCATTTTGTGTCTTTTGCTAGGTTTGGGGAAATTCTCTGTCATTATTTGTTTGAATAGTCCTTCTGCCACTATCTCTCTTCTCCTTTTGGGACCCCCATAAAGTGTATATTGGTACACTTGTTGTCGCGGAGGTAACTTAGGCTATTTTTACTTTTAATAAAAAATTCTTTTTATTCTTTCATTCCTCAACTTGAGTCATTTCAAGAGTGCTGTCTTCGAATTTACTGATTCTTTCTCCTGTCAACAACAAACTGCTCTTTTTATTTTTTATTTTAATTTTTTAAAAAGATATTTAGATTATATAAATGTTACATAAAAAATATAGGGGACTACCATATGCCCTGTCCCCATGCTGCCCACATTTACCCCCATTAGCAACATCCTTTATTAGTGTGGAACATTAATTGCAATTTTTGAACACATTTTGGTGCATTGCCACTAAGCATGGATTTTAGTTTACATTGTAGTTTACACTCTCTCACACAATTCGGTAAGTTATGGCAAGATATATAATGGCCTGTATCTGTCATTGCAATATCATTCAGGACAATTCCCTAGTCCCCAAAATACCCCTGAATTACACCTGTTTTCCCTCTCCCTGACCTCAGAACCTCCAGTGGCCAATGCCTCCACGTAAATTATATAAGTTCTTCCATTGCTAGAATCACAATAAATCTATAGCAGAATACCAATAAGACCACTCTAGTCCATAGTTCATTCTCCAATCCTGAGGATTCTGGGATGGTGATGCCCACTCCATATCTACTTGAGAAGGGGCTTCAGTCTCATACAGCTGATAGATGGGGCTCCCTTGTTTGCAGTTGTATTCTCTCTCATTTTCTTGGTATGGTAGTTGTCCATCATCACATCCTTGTTAGTTGTACCAGGTGAGGCCAATGAACTGGAGAGTAGTGGTTACAACTCAGTTGAGGCTCAGAGCCCAGCTGGCACATGGACAGTTCAAAGATTCAAGTCTCTTGGATGCAAACCTACCAATTCCATCACCAACTATAGTTTCAAATAGAAGGGACAGAAGATCCAATGTAGGGAAAGCACATCTGAGTCCAATTCTGTCACACTGGGGAGCACAAACCCAAAAGTAGGGCCCACTGGCAAAGCACCAAACTCATGAACTATCTGCCCTGACAATAGTGCCTGGGTGTCTCCAGAGCCCTCAGGAGGCCTGCTATTTGGGGTATTGTCTAATTTGGCAGTCAATGAGATCCTGCTGAGACAAGCATAAGTGTCACCTCTGGAATGACCTCCCAACTCACTTTGAAGTCTCTTAGTCACATAAATTCATTTGTCTTTACCTTTTCCACCTTTTGATCAAGGTCTTTTTCCAGGTGCATTGCTAGTTGGTACTTGGTAGTAATGCCTCAATACCAGGAAGGCTCATCCCTGGGAGTCACGTCCCATGCAGGGGGGAATTTATTGCATTTATATGCTGATTTTGGCTTAGAGGCCACATTTGAGCAACAAGGAGGCTATCAGGAGTTAACACTAAGGCACCTTATAATGCTATGCTCTTTCAATTTCAAGAATAAAGGTTCATAAGCACAGTCATCAATACCAA
>JAKSZT010014497.1:2325457-2338006 GCA_026826555.1 Tolypeutes matacus | reverse complement strand
CTCTTGCACATGAAAAGATTTCAATATCATTGGTCTTTAAAGAAATGCAAATAAAACCCACAATTCAATACCACTGCATACCCACTAGAATGATTATAATAAACAAACAAAAACCCAAATAAATAAACCAATTGATAATTACAATTGTTGGCAAGTATGTGGAGAAACTGGAACCTTTAAGAATTAATGGCAGAAATGTAACATCGTACTGCCTCTATGGAAAGCAGCTTGGTACTTCCTCAGAAAGATAAACAGCATTACTTACTTACCATATGACCCAGAAATTTCATTCCTAGGAACATATCTAAGAGAAATGAAAACAAATATTCATCGAAGTACAAAAAGATTTATCAAAGCACTACATATAATAGTCAAAATCTGGATATAGCCTAAATATCAGATATTCATAAATAACTAAATAATGGCATAGTATCCAGCCATAAAAATGAAGTACCAATAAATGCTACAACTTGGGTGAATTTTTGATAATATTATACTAAGTGAAATAAACCAAATCAGTGTTCATATCTTGTATTATTACTTGTCTATGAAATATCCAGGATAGGTACTTCCAGGTAGAGGCAAAAATATTAGTGTTGTTAGGGGTGGGCAGAGGAGGGAATGAGGATTAATTACTTAAGAAATGCAGGGTTTCTTCTGACTGGTGGAAAAGTCTTGAAATGAGGAAGAGGTGGTTACTGTGGGACATTGTGAATGCATGACATTCAGTGAATGTTACCAAACCATACTCTTTTAAATGGTTAATTGTATGATAATCAATTAAAAATTAAAGGTTCTGAGGAGAGGGAGAGGGAAGAATAGTTGTAACATGGGGGCATTTCCAGGACATTGGAATTGTCCTACATGACATTGCAATGATGGATACAGACCATTATACATTTTTTCATAACCTATAAAATTGTGTGGGGCAGAGTGTAAACTATAATGTAAATTATAGCCCATGGTTGTTAGTAGTGCTTCAATATGTGTTCATCATTTATAACAAATGTACTAACCTCATGAAAGATATTATTATTGTGGGAAAGTGTAGGGGGAGGAAGGTAGGGCATATGGGAATCCTATATATTTTTAATGTAATATTTATGTAATCTAAAACTTCTTTTTAAAAAAATTTTTTTTAATGAGTGATACCTGGAACAATCATATATTGATGGTAGTAACACAAAATGATGCATCCCCTTTAGAAAATAGTTTGGCAGTTACTTATAAAGTTAAGAATATACTACCTTATGACCTAACATCCCACTCACAATTATTTAGCTTAGAGGAATAAAGAAACAAAAGTTCACACAAAAAACTGGACAGATATATGAATAGTGGCATCTCATTCTTACCCCAAGCCAAAAATATTCCAAATGTCCTTCAGTTGGGGAATGAAGAAACAAATTGTGTTATATACACTTGTGGCAGTTTGATGTAATTATGAATTCCAAAAATATAATTGAATCATGCTTGTAAACTGATCTGTTAATCTGGGCATGATTAGGTTAGGCATTGAGCCCCACCCCTTGATGGGTGGGGAATTGAATATAAAAGGCAAGGCAAAGGAAAGTTGAAGCAGTTTTGATGTTGGAAAGAAGAGAAGAGAAGCAAGCTGTTCGCCTGATCATCTACAGCTGAACTTGTGGAGGAAACAGGAGCTAAGCCCAGAGAGAAACGCAGCCCCAGGAAGAGAGGAACCCCAGAAACCTGCACCCTGGCAAACGCCTGCAACTGTCTTGCTCTAACACGTGGCAATGGACTGTGGTGAGAGAAGAAACTTAATGCTTTATGGCCTGGTATCTGTGGACTTCTACCCCAAATAAATACCCTTTATAAAGACCAACTCATTTTTGATATTTCACATTAACACCCCTTTGGCTGACTAATACAACACTCAATGGAGTATTATTCAGCAAAAAATTGGGGAAGAATCTACTGATACACGCGACAAAGTAGACAACTGTCAAGTCCATCATGCTTACGGAATGAAGACTCAAAATAACTTCATAATGTGTGATTTTATTCCTATTTTATGATTGGAAAGGGCAAAACTATAGGGACAGGAAAGAATCATTGGCTGTCAGGGTTTGGAGGAGGGAGTAAATGAGTATAAACAAACAAGAGAAAATTTTTCTGGGTTATGGAACCTTTTTTTTAATCTTTAATTTGGTGCTAGCTACACAACTCTGTGTGTTCATTAAAACTCATAGAACTGTATAATACAAAGAATGGATTTTACTGTGTGTAAATTATACCCCAATGAAGGTGACATTTTAAAAAGAAGGATATATACAGGCAAGTTTTCTGAAATTGGTGGGAATGAAGAACAAAGAAAGTAATAAACATGTGGGGAAAAGTAAAGCAAAACTTATTAAAAAACAGAAACATTTATACCTAGTAATTTATTGTCTTCTTTTTCTGTTTGTTTATGTCTGTGTGTGTGCATTTTTTTAAGGAGAATTTTTAAAATACCCAATAGCAATTGCGTATGAGTTGGAAGGGGATTTTTTAGTTTAATTATTCTAAGGTGTTAACATCATCCGGGAGTAGGGTAAAGGTGTTATTTAATTTAGTCATTGATAAGATATATATGGATACTTAAGTTGCAAGCTAATGAATAAAGGGTAACAGAGTATATAATATTAAACACATAGGGAAAGGTGGATTGATTTTTTAAAAATCTCATTCAATACAAAAAATAATGCAAGAAACAAAAGAATAGTTACAACAAATAAAAAGTGCAACAGAAGAGTTAGACTTGAATTCAATTACATCAGTAATTACAATGACTGAAAATGTATCGAATTACCTCCATGGAAATCAAAGATGAGAGGCTGAGCAATAAAATAAAACAAAATCTAATTATGTGTTGTTCCCAAGAGACCATATAGAAAACCTAATAATGAAAGAAGGTGGTTCAAAGAACTTGATGAAGAGATACAAAGTCACTTCAAAATAGTAAAATGGGCAATTGCAATTTAAAATTTTTATGCATCTAATAAAATAGTACTATAATATATCAAGCAAAACATCTGGAATAAAAGGGAAAAATAATGGGATACGATATTACATTTTTCTCTCTGTAGTTGACAGAAAAAATAAATAAAAATAAGATTTGAATAGCATAATTTAATGGACATATGTAGGACACCATCCACAACAAAGATGGAACATTTATCAAATGGATAATACAAGGGGCCTTCAAACAAGGTACAACACATTTCAGAGTCCTAGTTGTTATTAAAACCTTTTGTATTCATAAGAAAAGGAAATTTGCTAATGCAAAAATACAATTTCTATTATCTTACAGAACTTTTTGTCATTTTTAATAATAGTATGATGGATAATATATTTTATATATAAATACAAGGTGGTAAATCAGATAAAAGGAAAAAAGAAACCTGAACAATGAATCAGACACTAAAATTCAAATTCTAATTTATACTGGAAAACCACCTTTGTGTACATTGAGACTTGATTCTATATGTAAATATATACAACTGGATATAGATATAGTGATATGATTTCCCTTGCATATCAGCTGACACCAAATAAATGAAAGGCTTTCTCAAATACTTTACAAAAAATAATTTGCTTTTATAAATAATAGTTGGTTTAATTATAGGGAATATATATATACATGTATCAATTGACATTATGTACTAAAATGTGGACTGAATTCAGTTTTGTGGACTGAGAAATAACAAACTGAGTTGCAAGGCAACAAAGGTATTTATTTGGGGGTTGTAAAATTACAATTTGAGGAGCACAGATTTTGTCTACCATGCAAAGGTTTTGAAAGAAAAAGAAAAAGATTACATAAAGTATATATGATTGCTGGATAGTTGTGGTGTATCAAATGTGCTTCAAGTTAGATAGTTAAATGATTTCTTTATCTTCTGGTTTGTTGATGGTGAACAGCTATCCTTAGGATTTTCAGGAACATTATTGCTTGAGGCTCTGCATACTTTGGTAGTTTTTGATATCTGGCTGAGATTTACATAAGAATAACCTTCTGAATGGCCTCTCAACTCCATTTTAAATCTCTTAGCCATAATAACTCTATTTTGTTTTATTTATTTTCACAGCTCAGAGTTTTAAAGTTTTCTTTTAAATGGAGCTGCATTGAAAAAAAAAACCACCATCTCCCCCTTAATTTAAAGTGTGTAAACAAAACTACATATTAAGTCTATGGTCAAGAATCAAGGCCAAGGTGTCAGGAGCAACATGGAGATTCAGAGGAAAGAAGAAAGAGAACAGCAGGCAAATTGTTTTTGTCCTAGATGAGCCACTTTGCCTACTTAGTGCTCAGTTTCCACATCTGTAAGGCAGATGGGAGGGATTAACAGTTTTCTAGATATTGGAAGAGCCTGGTCATGGGCTGAGCACCTCATATGTATTAAATGTTATATTCAAAGCCCAAAGGAGATATTTTGGTTGTTAGAGAAACCAAAGGACTAGTGAGATAAACAGTTTGGCCAAGGGTGTTTCTGCTAGCAAATGTAGGATTTAGCCTGAAATATTTCTGACTGTGGAATCCACTCACACTTCCTTGACTTGAAGGCAAACATCTTAAAAAGAATACAAGTGTAGAATGGTACGGCAGAGGAAAAGGTACTCACATGTTGGAATAGGTATTACAGGATGTCTGTGCCTATTACCCCATGACCTTCTCAAAACAACGTGGTTAGAAAGTTTTGATTTTCACATAAGACTGATGCAAGGGAAATTCTGAGGAATTAGGAAAACTCACAAATATTGTACAGCTCTACAGATTTTAAGTGGTAGATCCAGGAATGAAACCCAAACTGGCTGGTTTTAAGTCCAACCCCCTTTCACTTATTCCACCTAATCAACAACAATCTTTCAATTGAATTGTAACTTCAAAGTCAAGAATATAGTGATCTTCAAATAGTGTCAATTGGAATAACAAAAAGATAAGAAAACATTAATGTCAGGGGGAAAAAACAATGATAGAATGGTAATGTATGGCTTATCTTATATGAATATTGTGATAATAATAAAACATTTTGTATTTTAAATTAATCTTTTGAAGCTTGTATCTTTTTAAACAGTTTATCCCAAAACTATTTTACTTTTATTCTATTTCTTTACTTACCCACAACATTTTATAAAACTAATGTTTTTCCAGGACCTCAACCTGTTTCTGTTACTTTTCAGGTTTTAATTTTTGCTGGACTTAATTATTTCTAAATTCAGAAAATTTCTCTTCCATCTCTTAGGAATAACCTTCAGTTGAAAAGCCAAAGTACTCACCGACATGCCATTTAATGTGAAAATGCAGCAGAGATGGAAAAACATGGTTTCCATTCCTCAATTGTAAATAAAACAAAGTCAGTGTTCTGTGCCAACTGGTGGTAACTTAATGATTTGGGTACACCATTTGTCTTCTTGTATATTAATCTTTTAAATTCTTTCATCCTAGGAACATTAGATACTAGATATCAATTATTTTGCTGTTGAAACAATGAGTAGTTCCTTGTTTCATGGAATAAATATTGAAGTTGAGAAACATAAAATGGACTGGAGTCAATGTGGAGAATGTGACTGAGAAACTCACCTCTGCCATATATTCTAAATTCTTCCACCTTCTTGAAGATCAGAACAAAATTGTGAACAATAAAGTTGGTCAACACCCTATATGGAGAGTACTAGACGTGGGCTCTCAGTGAGCAAGTTTGAAGATGGTAGGAAACACTTAACATGGGGACAAAGAAAACCTCTCTAAGTTGTCCATGTGAAGCTGATCTCTGAAGGACAAGCAGAAGCCAGCAGTGATAGGTGTATGGGTAAGTGTGTGGGGGATGAAGGCACTTAGGGAAGGAGCACTCCATGCCTAAGTAGTATGCATGCAGGCCAGAGAGAGAAAGATTTTGATGTGTTCCAGAAAGTGAGATGAGACAGTGAGTTTGGAAGTAAAGGAGATTTTGGGAGACAGGGGAAATTCGATCCTGAAAAGGTGAACAGGACAGGAAGATTCAGGATAAAGATTTCAGATATTGATCTAAGTGAAATTTAAAGGAGTCCTTTAACTTCACCTAAACATGATCTAAAATGGCATACATTTTCAATAACTCACTATGGAAACACTTTTGAACTTGACCCCACCTCCTTTCTCAAGCTGCAAATGAAGGTATTTAGGCTGGAGGAAATATGATGTCATAGATTTTCATCCTGGTGGTGTCCAGCAGTGTGGATGGAGGACAGGGTCTGAAATTGGCTTGGTCCTGTCAAATATACACACATTATATCCAGGTTGGAGGGGAGATGTATTAGTTTGCTAGGCTGCTAAAAGCACATAACAAGAAATGGGTTGGTTTCACAATGGGAATTTATTAGCTTACAGTTTTGAGGCTGAGAAAAATGTCCAAACCAAGGCATCAACAAGACAGTGCTTTCTTCCTTAAGACTGGCTGCCATTGGTCCTTGACACTTCTGCCACATGGCAAGGCACACGGTGTCATCTGCTGGTCTCTTCCTTCTCTTCTGGGTTTCATTTCTTTCATCTTCTTGGTTCTGTGGCTTTCTCTCACTCTCTCTGTATTCATCTAATTTATAAAGGACTCCAGGAAGAGGATTAAGATCTATCCTGATTGAGGTGGGTCACATATTAACTGAAGTAGCCTTATAGATGGGTTCTACTTAAAATAGGTCCACACCCACAGGAACAGATTAAATTTAAGAACCTGATATTCTGGGGTATTTACAGTTCCAACCCACTGCAGAGAAGGTGTATTTAAAAGGTTGAGAAATCCAGGAATACAGAGGCCATCTCCCACAAGAAGAAAAACAGAGAAGCTGTCCCATTGAGCAAACACTCTTAAATATTTTTATCCTGTAAGAAGAGTCTGAGGAAGACTGGGGACCTTGTAGACTAATAAACCACTTGAGATATATAGAGGAAATTAATAATATCAATTGTTTGGATTAAAGAGAACTTAAGTCCCCACAGAGGTACATGGGTGAGGCATGTGTATGAAAATGGCTACATTTTGGCCATAAGCAGGATGATAATTCTTCAAGGTTTGACATGACTGTCATAGTTTTACCTGGTGTCATGGTAAGCCATCAAGTTATTGCTCCTTTCGCTCTCAAAACTTTCCTGGGTTGGACAAAACATTATATGGTCAACCTATACGTTATGTGTATGGGTCAAAGAAAGACATTTAGGACATTCTATCAAAAAGAAGGAGTGAAACTTTTTTCAACCTGTAAAATTAAAGAAGCCCATTTTAGGGACATTGCTGGAGATTAAGTTTTGTTCATGGGGATACTTGCTGAGTAAAAAGCACTTGTAAGGTGCTGCTCTGATAATGATGATGATGAAAATTGTGAAACAAGGAAACATTGAATACAAGTAATTTATATGGCAGATGTTAGGGAGCAGTGCAAAGCAAAGGAAATCTACAATCTATGTAGTATTTTCTGATTCCATAGTTAAGTCTTGTTAAGTACCCTGGAATGAATAGGAGAAATGTGTAAACACTCTATTTCTGCTATGCTAGCAGAGTGAAAATGTTGTGTTTGCACAATTATGTCTTCATTATGCCCAGCAGAGTTTTATTGAATCAATGACACTATCTTATTTATTAATTTACTTTTTAGCAACTGTTAGGAAACAAAGGTAAATATAGGGAAGGCTATTCATACAAATTAGAATTAAACTTATTGGCTCATTATGTTCAAACTTCTTACCTTTCAACCTGAAGACAAAAAGATAGACTCTTGTACACCTTGTTATAATCACATGAGCAATTGCCCATCATTGTGCATGTAATGAAGCCTTTCTGTAAAAATGATGCTTGAGTCTTTTCTTTAAAAAAATTAAGATATTTCATCTCAGTCTATTTCCTATCTTGAAAGGCAGAAAGCTGAATTATCCTGTTTGTAGACTTGATTATAAGAATTTGAAACATGCAATAATAACCATGATGAAAAGTTATGAATTTCCCACAAAGTATAGGACATCACCTTTTTGAAATTCTCAAAGAAATTCACAAGTATTAACTAGACAGTGCACATTCTCAGACAACAGGAATTAAAAGATATAAGAATATATATTAAATGAAAATATGTACAGATACAAAGAAATTTTACAGAACTTTTTAATGTTCTGTTGTTTAAAATAGAGAAGTCAAATCTGGAAATAGATAAACTTATAATTTTTTTTAATTAAAAAGATATTAAACACCCTAATGGAAATGAGTCAAAATTATGCTCAGAAAAATAAAAACATCCTTACCATTCAATACTTTCATTGATAAACATAGAGGGCTGAAACTAAATGGTAAAGCATACAAATGAAAATGTGAAACAAAAATCAAACAAATATCTAATCAAGTATACAAATTTGGGTTTTCTGGAACATTAATATGCACTCAAGTCACAAGATCCTGTATTAGATATTTTCCATACTAGATTGTGTAACTAAAATCCAAAAACTATAGTGATTTTACATAAAAAGAGTATATTTCACACAAGGCAGGCTACATAGTGAGTGTTCCTAAGTGAGTGACAGTCCTCCAAGAAAAGAAATGTGTTCCTAGCTCCTTCATTTTTTAAAAAAATTAAGTAATTATTTTTTAAATAAGCATTAGATTACATAAATGTTACATCAAAATTATAGGGGATCCCATATACCTCACTCCTTCCCCCTCCCACACCTTCCTCCATTAACAACATCCTTCATTAGTGTGGGACATTTGTTACAATTGATGAACACATATTGAAGCATTGCTACTAACCATGAACAATACTTTACATTATAATTTACACTTTGCTACACACAATATCATAGGTTTTGACAAAACATAGTGGCCTGTATCCATCATTTCAATATAATGCAGGACAATTCTAATGTCCCCAAATTGCTCCCATGTTGCACCTATTCTTCCCTTTCCCTCCCCTCAGAACCTTTGGTGGCCACTGCCTTTATATCAATGATAAAAATTCTTCCATTGCTAGCTCCTTCAATTCTAATGGAATCCTCTACTGTACCTTTTATATTCATTAAGGAGACAAAATAGGATAGAAAGAGTGAAGGATAACAAAATCCCTTCTAAATCACTTGAGTTCAAAAGTGGCATGCAGCTCACTTTTCTCTGATAAAAAATCAATCACGTCATCCTGGCACAAGGATTGGGACATGTAGTCTCTGGTGGGGCTAACAGTTACCAGTTATAACTTTACATTATAGAGGCATATAGCTTGTTCATCCTTTATTCATATCGCTATCCAAATGACCAATTAATAGGTTAATATTGCTTGATCATGTGATCTATTATATAGTCACCATCAGTCACAATGTGACTCATTATGCTCATTTATGCTTATTTATTTATCACCACCTGACCTATTATATATTAATTTCTTTGTCTATTATATCTAACCCCAATATAATACAGGGACTGTTTTGCTCACTATTTAACTCCCAGATCTAGGATACAAATTTCATTTTTAATGATATATGAATACTTGTGAATTAAATAAGAGAAGTATATTTAAAATATCAATTTAGCCTACTTCAGAAAAATTTAGAAAAGTGTGTATCCTACATTTAAATCAAGAGAATAATCTTCTTCATTATTGTGATGTGTACAAAGAAAGTAACAGTTTTATATTTTGTCATAAGAAAAATATGAGAAATATGTCAATCTTTTAATGCACAAAATAAATATAATTGAAATTTTTATAAAACTAAATTATTTATAGACATGAAATTTTTAACGTCTCAGTAAATTGAACTATATAAATTTCTGGATAGAAAGATCTGAAAACAACAAAATTAATTTAAAAAATAGAATAATCTGGGCATAAGGATGATATAAATGAAAATTGAAATTAGGTGACAGAGACTGGCTTCCTATCTATTAACCTCTAGCTCTTCTTCCCAGACACCGAGCTTAGCTACATTTCCCTGCCTCCCTTGCAGTTAGGTGTGTCCACGTGACTTCCACTGAATAAAAGCAGATGTGAATGGAATTTGCATGTATCAAATCCAGGCATGACACATAATAATTTCCCAAAAGCTTTTTTCCATGTGCTTTTCCCTTATGCCATCTATATGCAGACAGATTCTGCATAATTGTAAGTAACATAAGGAAGAATCCAGAGTCACACAATAGAAGGACCTTCAGTATCTGCATTACCATGTGGAAAATAGTGTCCTACCAGTAATACCACCTGACTCAGACTTTATGTGAGGTAGAAATGATATTCTTCTGTTTGGGGCATTATATATTTTAGGATTTGTTGAAGAAGCTAGGATTTCCTTATCTAATGCATATTCATAAAACAAATACCTGATATTTAGATACATGTATGTGAGAAAATTGACCCAGGAAAGGGTCGGAAGAAGGAGACACTGTATGATATTTTCTTCAATGAATCATTTTATCCTCAAAAACCTTGAATCTGCTGGATATAATAGAGCTAGGATGAAGGGAAATTAACTTCAAACTTACTAGGTATTGCTATCTTAGACTCTACCAAGGTAACTATCCTCTGATAATTTAGACCATTTAGGACAAGTGTTCAGACATTCACAATCCTAGGTCTCCCCCTACTTCTGTCCCATGAAAATTCAGAGGATTGTCTATCTACTAAAGTAGAGAAATAGAAGCTAACCCCAGATTAACTAGGGTCCATTGGGTTCTGACTAGATCTCTGGCAGCAGATTTGTTCTGATCAAATCTCTAACATAATTTCCACTGAGGCTTGGCATTTTCCATTTGGTATATTGGATGTCATATATAGGACAAAATATCCTGCCAAAAAATAGACAAAGTTTATAGATGATTAATTAAAAACTCAAGGAATGGTATATAAACATATAAAAACATGCTAAATCACAATTAGAAAAATGTAAATGCAAGAATATAATCTGAATGGAAACAACAATATTAGCAAATTTACAAAATATAGCTAATTAATAAGAGATTACATCACCATTGATACAGAAAAGGGAGAAATTAATGAGAATTTTTAAATGGGCAGGGTTAAGGAAAGACACCAGTGATGGGGAAATCACCCAATCCAGCAACAACGGGTAGTTATCACCAGCCTTGGGTCTCATGGTCATTGAAATAGCATCAGTTCTTTGGTTACTAGAGGTTATAACTTCAGGAAAGGCAACCACTGGCAAGATCTGGGACCATAGGTTGATGGACCTAGCCATTGCCAGTCTCAGTCTTGGAGCGACATGGCTGAGGGAAGAAATATCTGGATCTCAGGCTACTCTTATGCATGCTCCAATCTCCTGCAAAGATCTCACTTTGGTCATACCATGCAAATTCAGTAAGCCAAATTACACCTAACTAGGTCACAGAACAGGCATGGAATAGCATGGACAGGCATGTGGGAGTAAGACAGAGACTATTGAACACAATGGGAATATGAAAATGGGTCCTCTGTCTTTGCTGATAGAAAAATGGGTCTAGCTTTTCATAGTATGCAAATTATAATTTTTCATCAAAAATTTTAAAAACAATATCATTTGAAGTAGCAATTCCCTTCTTGGATTTGGTCATAAAAAATAATCACACGTGAAGAAATGCAAATGTACAAGAAACTCATTTGTGAACAATAGTCATCAAGATTCAAAATAGCCCCACCAACTCATTAATAGACTATTTTAAAATTGACATCAAGTCCAGCCCATGGAATATGACCCAGCCTCTATGTGTCTTACTGGCAAGATATGTAAGATAGTTTACTAACTTAAAAAAAGAAAAGAAAAAGAAAAATAACATTTTGCAGGTCAACACATGATTTTGCTTTATTAAAAAAGAAGTTTGAAGTTTAGAACTCCAGAGTCCTCCAAGTTATAACAATAGGGGTTTATATTTTCTGAATCCAGTGGTGGACACAGAAAAGCATTTGTTTGCTATTTAACAAGCAAGGAGAAGGCAATTAAAATGACATTAAATGTGGATTTCAATGCATCTAATCTTGCATTTTAGGCCTCAATTCCTAAGCTACCCCTTGAAACATGATTTTGTTAATTCTGGTTTTTCAAACTTTACCCTTTGAACACATTTAAGAAAGCATATGATTTATGAATAATGATGCAAATTTCTCCACCTAATGAAATGTGAATTTATTCATATCTTTGAATAAAGAATTCCAATCACAATCTTTATGTGCTTTGGAGGATGTAGATTTCCTGTTTCTTTGTTATGACACAGGAGCAATTTATTTGGCCAAATCACAAGCTGAAACACAAAAATAAATTCTGAAGTTTGAAAATTTTAAAATATTTCAGTGCACAGTTAATTATTTCATACTTGAGGAAAACACATTTGCCAGAATCTCATATTGAACCAAGGGAAATTCATTTGCCAGTCCTCTTGTTGAACACTGGATATGAAATTTGGTGCAGCCATTGTTCTTCCATCTCTAGATATTATAAAAATTAGGTACAATATAAAATGTGATGAAGATTTTTCCACCTGCATAGTTATTATAAATTATTAGTATTAGAGACTATAGGAAATTGCATTTTGAACTTTTTCTAAAAAGAAAATG
>JAKSZT010014497.1:2270808-2316691 GCA_026826555.1 Tolypeutes matacus | reverse complement strand
CACACAATTTTGTAAGTTATGGCAAGATATATAATGGCCTGTATCTGTCATTGCGGTGTCATTTAGGACAATTCCCTTGTCCCAAAAATGCCCCATATTACACCAGATTTTCCCTCTCCCTCCCCTCAGAACCTCCAGTGGCCACTGCATCCACATCAATGACATAATTTCTTCCATTACTAGAATCACAATAAGTATATAATAGAATACCAGTAAGTCTACTCTACTCCATCATTAATTCCCCAATCCTGAGGATTCTGGGATGGTGATGCCTACACCACCTCTAATTGGGAGGGGGCTTAAATCCCATGGGGTCGATGGATGGGACTATCTTGCTTGCGGTTGTAAACTCCCTTTGTTCCTTGATGTGGCAGTTCGATATACTTATGGATTCCAAAAATAAATATTGGATTATGCTTATAAACTGATCTGTTCACCTGGGCAGGATTAAGTTATGATAAGTGATTTGATTGGGCCATGTCAGTAGGGCATGAAGCCCTACCCTTGGTGAGTGGGGTCTCAAAGATAAAAGACATGGCAAAGGACAGAGTTGGAGGTTTTTTTTGATGTTGGAGTTCTAATGCTATGATTTAATGCTGGAGCCCTAGGAAGTGAAGGCACAGAGGAGCTGGGTTATGAGGAAAGGGAGAAGGCCCCAGGGAAGAGAAACAAACTGTTTGCCTGATAGTCTACAGATGGGCTTGTGGCGAGAGGCAAAGCCTAGAGAGCCTCATAGTGTATAGCTGACCTTGTGGAGATAACAGAGGCACTGAACCCGGAGACAAGCAAGCCCTGAGAAGAGAGGGACTCAGGAAGCCTGAACCCTCACAGATGTCGGCAGCCATCTTGCTCCAGCATGTGGCAATAGACTTTGATGAGGGAAGTAATTTATGCATATGGCCTGGTAACTTGGACTTCTACCCCAAATAAACACTCTTTATAAAAACCAACAGATTTCTGGTATTTTGCATTAGCACCCTCTTTGACTGACTAATACATTTTGGATGGTCATGTCCATCATCATCTCCTTATTAGTTGTCCTGGGTGAGTCTGAGGAACTGGGGAGTAGGTGTTGCAACTCTGTTGAGATTCAGGGCCCAGCTGGCACATGGACAGCCCAAAGATTTAACTCTTTTGGACATAGAACTATCAACTATAATACTAACTATAAGTTCAAATATAACAGGCAGAAGAGCCATGTGTAGGGAAACCATAATGGAGTCCAACTCTGTCACACTTGGGAGCATAAATTCTCAAATAAGGCCAGTGGCAGGGCAACAAAATTCTGAGCTGTCTACCCTCCCTATGTTGTCTGGATGTCTCCAGAGCCCTTGGAAGCCCTGCTGTTTGAGGCAATATTTACTTTGGCAGTAAATGAGATCCTGCTGAGACGTGTACAAGCTTAATTTCTAGAATGACCTCCTGACTCACTTTGATGTCTCTTAGCCATATAAACTAATTTGTCCTTACCATTTCCCCCTAATGGTCAAGGTCTTTTGCCAGATGCACTGCTAGTTGGTGCTTGTTAGTAATCTCTTGATGCCATGGAGGCTCATACCCAGAAGTCATGTCCCATGCTGGGGGGAAGGTAATGCATTTATATGCTGAGTTTGGCTTAGAGAGGTAACTCATTTGAGCAATAAGGGGGCTCTCAGGAGGTAACTATTAGGCACCCTATAATAATAGGCTAAGTTTCACTTTCAAAAGTAAAGTATCTATAAGTACAGTCATCAATATCAAGGGCTCATCAATGGTCCATCCTTCTTCACTAGTCACTGTCCCTGTACTCCAGGGATTCTTATTGTCCCAAGAGAGAATGTGGCAGAGCTCCCCAGGATGTGAATTCAATATTCTTTCAGTTACTGTGTGAATCTCCACACACAGTGACAATGCCACATGAACAGTTAAAACATATGTCTTCTGGGTGAACATCTTCCCATGCATCCCCCATCACTAATACACCATATCAATGCTCCTCCTCTGCCACAGTTGTAAGCCTTATGTGATCCAAAACTTCTTCAAAAATGAAGCCAACAAAATAACCAAATACAATTAAGAAAATGAAATTATAATGATCGTTTTAAAAATAACAAATAAAAAACAGAAAATTTAAAATTTTGCAATAATAAAAAATAAAAAAATTTAAAAATTGCTTTTCTCTTGCTGCTCTCAGAATTCTATCATTGTCTTTGGCACTTGATATTCTGATTAGTATGATGTTATGTATGTTTGTTTTATAAGTTCACAACTATTACTATACACTTATTTTTTATTTATGTTTATGTATGAGTGGTATACTTCAATAAATTTAAAAATTAGAAAATAAAAATATAAAAACATTGACATTATGTTTTTCATCACTGTGAAACTACTGTATTTATGTATAGTGACATTTTGTTCCATTTATTCCCCAGTGTCATTTTTTTTTCTTTGTGTCTTCAAAGTAGCCTTAGGTTACAGAAAAGTCACATACAGAATATAGGGGATTCCCATATACCCAAAATCCTCCCCCTTTCCCCCTTTCCCCTATTAATAACATTTTACATGTGGATGGTACATTTGTTACAATTGACATACAAATATTGAAACTTTGCTACAAACCATGATCAATGAATTATATTATGGCTAACATTTTGGACCATACAGTTTTATAAATTTTACTGAAACTAATAATTAATAATGATGGCCTGTAACCATCATTGCAATATCATGTAGAACTTTTCCATTGCCCCCAAAATGCCCCATGTTCCATCTAGTCCATTCCTCCCTCCTCCTCCCGTCAGGTCCCACTGCAACCATCAAGCTTCAGTCCTTGAAGAACAAGATTCACAGTTCCTTGCAACAATATTGAGGGCTTGACATCCTGGCCTGTCCTTCCCAATTAGGTACTGCTTATGCTCTCAAAAGACTCCTGCCACTCTATTTGAGAACATAGTAAGACTCCTGAGGATTTAAGTTGGTCTCCACCCACTGATACAATACACTATGACAAGATGTACACTTACACACTCCCTAGAATCATGCCCCAAGTTTGCATTGTCCTGAATGTCCCCCACATACAACACCCTAAACCAGTAACCCACCCCTGCCATATTTGCCAAAAGAAAATTCCAAAAACTGTAGTTTCAACCACATACCCACAAATCCCCAGAGTTCACCTGCTCCCTCACCCAACCCTCCCCCCAGTTGCATGGACAGTCCAACCCTCCATCCCCACCTTACCTCCCTCACAAACTAGCACTGTCCAACCCAATAGCATTACTGCAACATTGTCATGCCCCTCCATTGCACAACTACACCCTTCTGCCTTGTCAGAGGTTTTACCCATATGGGCATTGGCTCATAACCTTCTCCTTCCTGTCTCCTGTAAACTTATCTTCCAGACTCTAGCTTTGTAAGTCTGACCAATGTGCTTAATTAATTTCAGTGAGGTCATATAATATTTGTCCTTCAGTACCTGGCTTACTTCACTCAACATAAGGTCTTCAAGATTCATCCATGTCATGTGTTTATACTGTATTCCATCTTACAGCTGAGTAATATTCCATTGTGTGTATATACCACAATTTGTTTAATTATTCATCTGTTGATGGTCATTTGGGTTGTTTCCAATTTTTGGAAATAGTGAATAATGCCACTATGAACATTGGTGTGCATATATCTGTTCATGTCCCGGCTTTCATTTCTTCTGGGTACATACCCAGCAGTGAGATTGCTGGAACATTTGGAAGATCTATATTTAGCTTCCTGAGGAATTGCTAAACTGTTTTCCACAAAGGCTGCACCATTCTACATTCCCACAAGCAGTGGATAAGTGTTCCCATTCTTCTACATACTCTTCAACACTTGCAGTCTTCTGTTTTTTTTTTATAGCCACAAGTCTAATGGGTGTAAGATGATATCACTTTGTAGTTTTGATTTGCATTTCCCTATTAGCTAGTCTATTAGTCAACCAAAGGGGTGCTAATGTGAAATACCAAAAATGGGTTGGTCTTTATAAAGAGTATTTATTTGGGGTAGAAGTCCACAATTACCAGGCCATAAAACATAAGTTTCTTCTCTCACCAAAGTCCATTGCCACATGTTGGAGCAAGACAGATGCTGACGTTTGCCAGGGTTCAGGCTTCTAGGGTTCCTCTCTTCCCAGAGCTGTGTTTCTTTCCGGGATTAGCTCCTCTGGTTCCTCCACAAAGTCAACTGTAGACTATCAGGTGAACGGCTCACTTCTCTTCTCCTGGTGCCTTCTTTCCAACACCAAAACTGCTTCTCAAAAACTGCTCCTTCTGTCCTTTGCCTTGCCTTTTATAGTCTATTCCACCACCCACCAAGGGGTGGAGCTCAACACACTACTGATTTGGCCCAGTCAATGCCTTAATCATAACTTAATCATGCCCAGATTAACAGATCAGTTTACAAGCATGATCCAATTGTATTTTTGTAATCATAATTACACCAAATTGCCAAACGGCTACAGCTACTGATGTTGAGCATCTTTTCATGTGCTTTTAGGCATTTGTATTTCTTCTTTGGAGATGTGTCTATTGAAATCACTTGTTTTTCTTTTTCTTTTTCTTTTCAAGGTGTAGGATTTCTTTAATAATTGACATTGTAGGGTGGACCCACCTCTCCATGGATGATCTTTCCTGATCTTGTATTTTTGTGTGATTTCATTTATAAATCTTCCATAATATAAATAGACAAAATGATGGAAAATTAACATAAAACTGCCAATTTTGGGAGAAACAGGAGCAGATGTCTCCTTAATAATATGTAGTATTAGAAATGCATCCTGCTTTCTCTGTATTTTTGTATATTTTGGGGGTCAGTAAAACCCACAGAATGATCATATGCTACACAAATTTAACCCAAAACAGTGAGTAGATATGAAAGGGAATAGAGGAGAAGAGAAACTTTCAATAGAGGTAAAGGACCTGGATTTAGGATATGGCTTTATACTGGTAACACCACAGGGACTGCTTGTCCCTACACAACAATTAACCTTTAAGAGATTCAATGAGGATTTATGGTGTTGGGATCACTTCTTTGGAGAGGAGATTTAACCTTTTATTTGACCTAACAACCCATGAAATAATTTCAATGAACAGAAAATATACAATTAAATTTACATACTTGTGTTTAACTGTTTTACTGTTCTATAAAATAGCATTGCATCTATTAACGACTTCAACTGAGTTTTGAAATAAGAAATCAAAATACTGAAATTGATTTATTCCATAAGTGAAAGATTAAAATACAAAATAATAGTAAAAAGAATAAAATAAAGAATAAAATATAGAAAAATGATGCTATTTGGAAAGAAGAAGGAATAATGAAATCCAAATGAATGAAAAATATTCAAGGAAATTAAAACATATAAGAACTTAAGGAATTATTTAGTCTAGGGCTTTAATTTGATTTGCTTATTTGTTCATGTGAACCAAAGGCTATTAAATATATTTTCAATCTAAAATTAATATATCTTTATAGAAGATTTATGATATGCCAATCACTGTTATTACTTCTCTGAAGAATGTAAATAATATGAATAATTAACTGCATGTAGTCTTCCTTGAAAGGAAGATGGGAAATCATGCAGTTATGGAGCTGTGAATTACTTCAACTTCAGATTACTTACTTTAGGATCTTCCACCTACATATGAGGAACTAGATCTTCCCAGAGGCTTCATAGGTTGCAAAAGGCCATAGCACAAAACAAAAACAGCATCAGAACATATATTAACAAAATGGCCCACATCCTTATATCTAGGTTATATAATCCCAAAGACATGCAAAGCCAATGAGCAATAAAATAGAAAAACTAAGCTGCAAATGAGTGGTGTAGATATGACAGAACGTGTCAAAGGGAGGGATAACTTGACAAGACAGATATGGTTCATTAAATGAAGAGGAGAGAGAAACAGGGGAGAGGATTGCCATAGTCATTGGCTTTTTCCTAAATTTCCATAAACAAGGATGAATTCTTTAATCCAGAATGTGAGTAAAGTAATAATATGTAAATATGTTTGGGAAAGTTTATAAATTGATTTACTACCTTAATATTAAGTAGTAAATAATGAATATTAAATATTTTCTCAGCAGTAAGTTCCATACCAAGTGTGTTAAAGAAAATGTTAATGAACATCAACAAGACAATTAGACTTTGCATTCATGGATTGTACCATTTGATGATTGAACTCATATTATTGAATAATGATGTAAACTGATGAATTTTAAAAGACAAATATAGTTATAGTAATCAATAAAAGAAGGAATTAAGACAGTATTTGGCATAAGGAAAACTTTACCATAAGGAATATATAGGATAGTTATTTAAAAATAATTGGAGTTAGTGGGGAAGTGAAAGAAGATTCCTTGGTGACCATGAGTGCATTTATTCTGAGAATATAGATTGTATAGTGTGTTAATATATCAAAGCAAAGGAAATTTCATACAATGAAAACATGTAAGCACAGAATATGGAGTTTTAAGAGTTTCTCCCAAATGTCTGCGCTTTTTGGGAAAGAAGATCAAAATTAAGAGAAAAAAGATAAAAAGGATCAAAATTAGTTTGTTCACACTTTATGTAAACTAACAGTAGGATTATTATATTAACAGATAAAATTACATTAAATCTCTTGAATATGGTGAACCTAGTCATTGATATATTAAATGCTTGAGCCAATGAAATGTTAGCAGGATTGTCAGGTGGACCTTCCAAGGAGACAAAAGAACTATAATGTGGTTCACCATGTACTTTTAGTTTTCTCCGTCCAACAACATACAATATTCCTGAGAGAAGCTAGTCAAATAAAATAGACTGTGAAAAAGGGCTACATCAAACTTGCAATGAACACATGGTATGAATGAAGAACATACTTTCACTTTGATGAAATGTCAAGAATTTGACATTGCTTCCTTTTAGTATATCATCACCTAGCCTATGCTGAATAATGCACATCTGAAAAGTTTCCTGACTTAGGTTCTACCTTCAGTATGAGCTAGTGTCTCAAATCCAGACAGTGCTTCAATTTTCAGTGTCAGGAATAAAAAGCCCATGAAAGAATACATCTGGGAGCAAATGTGGCTCAAGCAGTTCAGCACCCACTTCCCACATGGGAAGTCCCTGTTTTGGTTTCTGATGCTTCCTAAATAAATAAATAAATAAGGAAAAATAAAAAACAACTCAGGGGAGCCTAAGTGGCTCAGTGGTTGAGTGCCAGCTTCCCATATACAAGGTTCCTGGGGGCTCAATCCCCAGCCATTGGTACCTATTTTCTATTGATCATATTTAATCCTGTAGTTTCTAATATTGGCTTCACTCATATAAATTTATTTAAATCCAATCCTGTTATATGCCATGCTTTCACAAACTGTCCTCCTCTAATCTATTTTAAACTATTACACCTGATAACCTGATCTGGAGTGGAATCTTACACTATTCATACTTATACTTGTAGGAAAGAGAAAATTCAATAAGCAATGAAATATCACTAAAACATGCTGTGCAAAACAAGAGAATTAAAACCACATCACAAGGAGGGGCAAGATGGTGGTGGAGTAAGGAGCTCCAAGAATCAGCTTGTCGTACAGTGCAGTTAGTAATCACCCAGAGCTATCTAAAGTGCTCCCTCACCCTCTTAGGGCAATGGCAGCCATGTTTGGCCCTGATGGACTAGACTGCTGGACATATTTCTGACTCCATCCCCAACCCTGACAGGGCAGGAAGAGTTATAGTACACCCTCAGCTTCTCTGGGCAACTTCAGTCATTTTTGGCCCACACAGATGAGATAGGTGGGACGTGGTGTTTCCTCAGCCTCTCTGAGCAACTACAGCCACTTTTTGGAACCACAAAAACTAGACTGATGGGAACTCCTGTGACTCAATCACCACCCATATCGGGACAAGAAGAACAGAGCATGCTGAGCCTCAACAGTAATGCAGCCACTTTTGGCCCATGTGGACTAGGTTGTTGGATGCATCTCTGGCTCCAAGACCAATCCTGACAAGCAGAAATACAGAGTGTTCTATCAGCCTCTCCAGTGGCAATGCAGCCACTTTCAGCCTGCACAGAATAAGTGGGCAAAAGGGTCTATCCCCACCTTTACAAGGAATGAGGAGGAACAGTGCCCCCTCACCTTTTCTGGGTAACTGCAAATGCTTCTGACATGCACAGACTAGATTTTGGACACTCCTGAGGCTCCTGTTGCTGGCAGGGGAGGAAGAGGAGCCAGTACTTCATCAGTCTACCTGACAAATGTTGTCAGTTTTGACCCACATAGCTTAATGTTCTGCCCACTATGCAGCTCCACCCCTTCCCTAGACAGGGGAGGAAGTGGCATGGAGCTTCATCAGTTTCTCCAGGCAACTACAGATGAACTTCACCTGCATGACTTGAATTACTGTACATGACTTTGTCTCCATCCCTAACCCTGGCAGAGAAGAAAGGTGGGAGAAGTTTCATCAGTTCCAGGGGCAAAATGGGCAGCTTCAGCATCCACAGCTTATGGTACCAACTGCATCCTTTCTTCCTACTCTTGAACCAGTAAGAGAGAAAAGGCAAGGAAGACATGAAAAACAACTGAAAAAGTTCATATTGTTGAACCAAATATAAAACAGGGGCTGTAGCACAAACCCAATCAAATAAAAAGACCTATGCTAAAGCCCTATGCACCTAAAATAAATACATATAGTAAATCACTTACTGAGACACCAACAAAAAATTACATCCTTACCAAGAAACAGGAAGATATGGCCCAGTCAAAGGAAAAAGCTAAGCTTTCAGATAACACAAAGGAGTTGAGACAATGAATCATAGATGCTTGAACAAATCTTAATAAATTCAAGAGATGGTGTGGCAGTTTGATATTTATCAATTCCAAAATAGATATTGGATTATGTTTGTAAACTTGTTTGTCCCTCCGGGCATATTAGATTATATAGCCTTCAGAGCTTTCACTTTATAAATAATGATTAGGGCTTTAATTGGGGCACATCACTAGCACATTGCATCCCTACCCCCTTGGTGGGCAGGGACTCACAGAGAAAAGACTTGGCAAAGGACAAGATTGGGAGTTTTGAGCTCAAGCCCAAAAAGTGATCACACAGGAGAACAGAGGAATGGAGATGGCTCCTTAGACAATGCAGAAGCCCCAGGGAGAGGGACAGAGTCATTCAACTGATAGTCTACAGCAGGCCTTGTGGAGAGAGCACAGCAGCTGAGCCTGGAGAGAAACAAAGCCCCAGGAAGTGAAGAACCCAAGAAGTTTGAATCCTTGGCAGACATCGGCAGACATCTTGCCCCAACACATGGTAATAAATTGTGGTGAGGGAAGTAACTTGCGCTTTATGGCCTGGTAACTGTAGTATTCTACCCTAAATAAATACCCATTATAAAAGCCAATAGATATCTGGTATTTTGCATCAGCACCCCTTTAGCTGACTAATACAGATGGCTAAAGAGATTAAGGTCATTAAGAAGATACTGGGTGATAAAAAAGAAGAATTTGAAAGCATACATAGAAAAACAGCAGATCCTATGGGAATGAAAGGTTCAATAAAGGCAATAGAAAATACACCAGAGGCATATAATATTAGATCTGAGGAGGCAGAAGCAAGGATCTGTGAGCTTGAAGACATGGACTCCGAAACTAAGCATACAAAAGAAGATAAAGAAAAGAATGGAAAAATTGAGCAGGGCTTCAGGGAAATAATGATGGCAAGAGACATGCAACCATACATGCCATGATTGTCCTAGAAGGAGAAGATAAGGGAAAGGGGGCAGAAACATTATTTGAGGAAATAACAGTAGGAAAATTCCCCAACCCTATTGAAAGATTTAGATATAATTGTCCAAGAAGCACAACCACACACTCCCACCTGAATAAATCCCAACAGACCTACTCAAAGAAACATATTAATCAGAATGCCAAATGCTAAAGATAAAGAGAGAATCCTGAGAGTAGCAACAGAAAAGTGATGATTCACATACAAGAGATAATCATAAGATTATGTGCTTATTTTTCATCAGAAATCACATTGACAGGAAGGCAGTGGTATGATATATTTAAGATACTAAAAAAAAACAAAACTGCCAGAGAGGAATCTTATATCTAGCAAGACTGACTTTTAGAAATAAGGGTGAATTTAGAATACTCACAGATAAACAGAAACTGAGAGAGTTTGTGGCCAATAGGCAATAGTCCAGCTTTACAGAAAATACTAAAGGGAGTGCTATAGCTTGAAAAAAAAAAAGAAAAAAAAAACTGGAGAGAGAGGCTTGGAAGAGAATCTAGAAATGGATATTGTATCAGTAAAAGTAACTAAAACTGCAAAAAGAGTGGTGAAAATAAAATATGACAGATAAAACCCAAAGGTCAAAATGGGTGATATAAGAACTGCCTTTACCGTAGCAACATGGAAAGCTAATGGATTAACCTCCCTAATCAAAAGACACAGACTGGCAGAAGAGATAAGAAAATATGAGCCATTATATGCTGTCTACAGAGACTAACCTTAGACCCAAGAATGCAAAGCTGGAAAAAGATATTCCACACATGCATTAAAAAAACAAACAAAATAAGCAGATTAGTTATATCAGATAAAATAGACTTTAAAAGCATCATTGTTATTAAAGACAAGGGGCAATTCAATTAACCAGGAAGCCTCAAATTACAGGAGGCAAACACTGGCAAAACTGAAGGGAGAAATAGATGTCTCTACAATAATAATTGGAAACTTTCAGTATACCACTCTCATCACTAGATAGACCATCTGAGGAAAGGATCAATTAAGAGAGCTTTAATAATATGATAAATGAAGTAAACCTAATAGACATATACAGAACATTGCATCCCAAAACATCAGGATATACATTCTTCTCAAGTGCTCATGGATATTTCTCTAGGGTACACCATATGTTGAGTCACAAAGCATATGTCAAATTTAAAAATATCAAAAGGATACAAAGCACTTTCTCTGATTATATTAGAATAAATCTGGAAATCAAAAGGGAGAAAAGGGGGAAAATCACAAATATAGGGAGATTAAAAAGCATACTCTACACTAATCAGTGGATAAAAGAGGAAATTTCAAAAGAAGTCAATATGTATAGGGGACAGATGTGGTTCAAATGGTTGGGTGTCTGTCTCCCATATGGAGGGACCTGGGTTCAATCCCCAGGAGCTCCCAGTAAATATAAAGAATAATATAGAAGGCACACAGGCCACCAGGCCCAGTGCACAGGTGTGCCATCAGGCCCCACAAGCAGCTGAGCCCCCCAGGTCCCATGCACAGGTGCGCCATCAGGCACCATGAGCGGGTGCCCTGACAGGCCCTGTGCGCAGGTACACCATTAGGTCCCACCAAGGCACGCAGCAAGATGATAACATAATAGGAGAGTGACACAAGGGAGAACCAAGATGAGATTCACCAAAAACCCAGGAAATAAGGTGATGCAGGTGCTAGGATGCTTCTCTCCCACATTGGAGGTTTCCAGGATTGAATCCTCGTGAAAAAAGGAGAAGAAGGATGAGAAGAGAGGGCAGGAAACAGACACAGAGTATTGCCCAGTGAATAGAAACAAAAACAGCAAAAACAGGGTGGGGGGAGGTTAAAAATGGATAAAAGTAAATAAATAAATAAACAAATATTTTTAAAAAGAAGTCACTATATATCTTGAGATGAATGAAAACAAGAAGACACCATATAAGAATATATATATGTATGTATGTATGTATGTGTGTGTGTGTGTATATATATATATATATATATATATATAAAGAACCCTATTGGATGTAGTGTAAGCAGTGCTAAGAGGGAAATTTATAGCACTCAAAATCTACATTAAAAAAAAAAGAACTAAAATCAAAGACCTAACTACGCAACTGGAGGAACTAGTTGTTATTTCCAAAGCAAGCGTAAGTAATGAAATAAGATCAGAGCAGAAATAAATGAAATTGAGAGCAAAAAACAATAGAGAGAATTTTTTTAAAAAACAACAAATGTTGGTTCTTTGAGGAGATTAACAACATTAACAAACAGCTAGATGGACAAAGGAAAAAGAGATAAGATGCAAATAAATAAAATCAGAAATGAAAATGGGGGCATTACTACTGACCCCACAGAAATAAAAGAGATTATAAGAGGATACTATGAATAACTGTATACCAACAAACTAGACAATGTAGATGAAATGGAAAAATTCCTACGAATGCACACACAACCAACACTGACTCTAGAAAACATAGAAGGCCTCTACAAACCAATCACATGTAAAGAGTTTGAAGCAGTAATCAAACAACTCCCCAAAATGAAATGCCAAAAACCAGATGGCTTCACAGGTGTATTCTACCAAGCTTTCAAAGACTATTTAATATCAATTTTACTCAAATTCATACAAAAATTTAAAAGGGAATACTATCAACCTCATTCTATGAAGCTAATTTCACCCTAATACTGAAGTTAGGTAAAAATATTACAAAAAAAGAAAAGTACAGACCCATTTGCCTAATAAATACAGATGCAAAAATCCTCAAGAAAAATACTCAATAACCAAATCCAACAACACAATGAAAACTTATTCATCATGATCAAGTGGAATTTATTCCAGGAATGCAACAGTGGTTCAACTCAAGAAAATCAATCAGCATAATAAACAGCATTAGAAAATCAAAGAGGAAAAAACATCTTGAGTTGATTTGTGTATACAGTGTGAGATGGTATTTATCTCTCATTCTTTTGGATATGGATATCCAGTTCTCCAAGTACCATTTTTTGAAGAGACCACTTTTATTTTGGGCCTTCTGTTATGCAGCCAAACATGATTCTGCCAGATTCAGGGGCCAAGATTTACTGGGTTTTTCTTTTAATTATCGATTAAGATACTGATTTTGCTTCCTCAATAATTCTGAAATCCATCTTTTCTCCATTGCCACTGCCATATTAATAAGGTCCATATTGTTTCTCTTCCCACTCTTCACCCTATCTAATATATTGCCTGTACTGCTGCCAGAGGGATCTTCTAAATAACAAATGTGATCTTGTCATTCCCATTGTTAAAAAAAACAAACAATTACAACAAAAAACTTTCAAGAAACTATAAATCCCTACTTGTTTGTGATTGGACACTTTGTCTTATAAGTAAGATATTAGGCTGTAAATGTAATTAACAGCACTGAATTATATATTTAAATGTGGCTAAAAGGGGAAATTTTAGGTTGTATATATGTTACTAGAATAAAACTTCTTTTTAAAAAAACCCTTATGACAGTACATCACAGTGAACCCTAATGTAAACTATGGACTGTAGTTAATTGTACAATTATACTAATATTCTTTTATCCATTGCAACAAATATACCAAACTAATGTAAGATATTAATAATAGGGAAGTTATGTGGGAAGTCTGTATTTTCTGCATGATTTTTCTGTAAACCTACAACTTCTCTAATAAAATAATAGACTCTTAGGACCTGAAAATCAGCAACAACAACAACCACAAAAAACATATGATCAACTCTATTGATGAAGAAAAGGCATTTGAGAAAACTCAGCATCTTTTCTTGATTTAAAAACATCCAAAAGATGAGAATTAAAGGAAACTTTCTCAACAGGATAAAGGACATATATGAAAAGCCCACAGCAAACATTGTACTCAATGGTGAAAGACTGAAAGCATTCCTATTGAGATTGGAAACAAGACAAGAATGCCAAGGTCACCACTTTTGTTCATTATAGTGATAGCAGTTCTAGCCAGAGCAATCAGGAAGGAAAAATAAATAAAATGAGTCCAAATTGAAAAGGAGGAAGTAAAATTTTTGCTATTTGCAGATGACATGATCCTATACCTAGAAAGTCCCAAAAAACATACAACAAACCTACTAGAGCTAATAGATGACTTCATCAGGGTGGCAGGATACAAGATTAATAGCCAAAAATCAGTAGCATTTCTATACAGTAGTAATGACCAATTTGAGGAGAAAGTTAGGAAAAAAATTCTATTTACAGTAGTGACTAAGGATTCAAATATTTAGGAATACATTTAACCAAGTATGTAAAGCAGTTGTATTCAGAAAACTACAATGCATTGCTAAAATAAATCAAAGAAGACCTAAATAAATGGTAGAACATATCATGTTCTTGGATTGGAAGACTAAATATCATTAAGATGTCAATTTTACCCAAATTGATATACAGATTTAATGTATTTCTTTTTAAAATTCCAACAGCCTTTAAAAAAAAAAAGAAATGGAAAATCCAATTATCAAATTTATTTGGTAGTGTAAGGAGCCCTGAAAAACCAGAACATCTAGAAGGAAGAATGAACTTGGAAGCTTCTCACTTCTAGACTTTGAATCATATGACCTAGTGGTAAAAAATAGCATGGTAGTGGCATGTAGATATATGTGTAGACCAATGGAACCAAACTGATGGTTCACAAATAGATTCTCATATCTATGGTCAAGTGATTTGTGACAAGGGTGTCTAGTCCTTCCAGCTGGGCCAGAACAGTCTATTCAGCAAATGGTGTTGGGAGAACTGGATATCCTTATCCAAAAGAAAGAAAGAGAACCCCTATCTCACAACTTATACAAAATTAATTCAAAATGGATCAAGGACCTAAATATAAATGTTAGAACCATGAAAATCTTAGAAGAAAATATAGGGAAACTTCTTCAAGACCTGGTCGTAGGTGGTGGTTTCTTAAGTCTTAAAAACACTACTAACTTTAGGGTCACCCCCTCCACTGGAAGCATAACAGCACCCTACAAACAATGGTTTTGCTAGTATGCCCTCCTTACATTGCTGTTGTTTCTGCTGGTGATGCTTTTCAACCCTGACTCCATGGAAAATAAAAGATATAATACCTGGTGTGAAGAGGCTAAGAAACTACTGGGAAAAAGATGGGAAGAGTATATTAGACCAGAACCCTTAAAGACACCAGAGGAAGTTTCTAGGTTGCTTAAGAAATGTAAGACTCCCATGCAATATGCATAGACACTGTTCAGTGCTGTTGCTTATCATCATACCAAAGCTCTGGTGTCACTGTCTGTGGATTGTGTCTTTTTCTCAGCCACTATCATGCTAGTAAAAACAAAACCCCATGAGGTCAATTGGGGTATCCTAGAAAGAGAGATGGCTTACCTACATGTCCAGTCATTGGGAACTACAAAACTTTTCCATCATTACTCCTAAGGTCAATCAGAGCCCCAAAAGTGAGTCCAAATTAGAAACTAAATCTCAAAATTTTCACTTAATTGGAGATTTAAATCATAGTTAAAGATTTTGTTCAAGGGGATAAGGAAAAAGGGAGAGATTGGTTACTGCGTCTTTAGTACGGGGTCTTAGCTGCCATTCTTGTTGAAAAATGAGTCAACTGCCTTTGTATCACTGAAGATCCCTAGTCCCAACACTATTGACTAAAAGATTTATAACATTAAAAAAGACACACCCATTCACAGGGGATATTACTGTTAAGGCAGACATCTAACTGGTAGTTAATGAGGCCTGATCATTAGAAAGATTGTGATAATGAAAGGAACATACTATTTCATTGAGTATTCAGACACAAGAGGTACAGATTTCATTTGAAACCCTGAGGAGGCTCCCCTTTGACACTGAGCAGTGGAAAATTTCCTTACAGTGAGCCCCATTCCCTCAAATTACTGGGCAGACTGACTCAATCTATATTTTTATTTAATTTTTCTGTTAAAGAAGTTTTAGATTACATAAATGTTACATAAAAAAATATAAGGAACTCCCATAAGCTCCACCCTTTTCCCTCCCACCCTTTCCTACATTAACATCTTTCATTAGTGTAGTACATTTGTTACAATTGAACACATATTGAAACATTAGTACTAACTGTGGACTACAGTTCACATTATCGTTTACACGATGTTCCACACAATTCTGTAGGTTATGACAAAATATATAATGGCCTGTGTAGGGTAAATGAAGGCAGAATGCTCTTTCCATGATCCCGAGGCCCTGGAATAAGGACCGGTTGGTCTGGTAAATGACCTGACCCTCATAAAAAGGGAGTTTGGATGTCAGCATCAAAGGAACACCTGTGATAATAATCAGACAGTCTGGTAATTGTTAGTTAGTAACCCTTGTGTCCTGCTGTTTGTAACTTTATAAAACTGACTGCTGCAGTTGGGCAGTTTGATGTAATTATGAATTCCACAAATATAATTGGATCATGCTTGTAAACTGATCTGTTAATCTGGGCATGATTAAGTTATGATTAGGGCATTGACTGGGCCACGTCAGTAGGGCATAATACACTGATCATGTCTCTTAAGTGGTGTGTAGCCAGGTGTGGCACATGAGGTGGAGCAGGGTGTGAAGCAGGGCATAGAGCTTCACATGGAGCTTCACTCAGCCTGCCACCACTGGGTCCTTTAAGTAAGCTGAGCATCCTCCGGGCTGCCACCACCAGGATCTGTGTATGAGTAAGTAATAAAGGCATGACGGAAGCTGGGCTCCCATGTGGTTTCTCTGGAATATCAAATTAGTTCTTCAAGCTTGACCACCTGTGTTACAATTGGCAGGCTCAGCAGGATATTCTAGTCAGCAGGATATTCCAGGGTTGGCAGGATATTCCAGTCTCCTAACAGTGTAAGAGCCACAGATGGCATGGCAGTCCCTTTATTGGGAAGTCTGGAAAGGGAATCTCACCCTTCATTGGGAAGTCTATGAAGAGAATCTTGCCCTTTATTGTGAAGTCTGTGGGGGAAAATCCCAGGGTGGCCCCATTCTTCTATGTGGTTGTATTTAACCTTGTCAATCTGCTTGTGCCTAGGAAATCAGATTTGGGGTCCTGTATGTGACTTGGGGGATGCCCTGTATACACCTGCAGGGTTAGTACAGTTAGAGAAAAATTAAGTTTAGTTAGAAAAAATAGATGTCTTCATGAAAAAGAGCATCAGGCCATGGCTGCAGCCACTGCTTGGCTCTTGTTAGCCACCTTGGGAAGACTGCTCTAATAAACAACGGGCTGCTGAATCCTGTGCATGCTGGGTAAAAGAGGAGCTCAAAAGAGAGCTTAGATTAGTCAGAAAGAAAGGATCACAAAAAAGTTGGAGGAGATACAGGAGCAAGTATAGATTTTGGCATGCTGTTATACATACCTAAAGGGGAGAAAGTTTAACATGCTTCACCTGTTATAACCCAGAAATTATTTCCAAAAACAAGCTTGCATATTACAGGCAACACTGATTCCAGAGGAGATCTTGAAAGCAGTGAAAATCAGAGATGTGAAATGATGGAGAGCTTGTAAACAGCCCAAAGTAGTAAGAGTTATCAGTCAAATTAGTCTGTTGGTGTTTCTCAACTCTGTGTGTTTGTATGTTCTAAGCAGGGTACAGAAAGTGCAGAACGCTTACAGAAAGGGATTTTTTGGAGTTAAAGTTGAGTAAGATTTGATGGGTCTAAAAGCTTTAGTCACAGAACAGAATGAGGGATGTGGGACTTAAATGGATATAGAAAGAAGTCTGGTTTTCATAAAATCTGGATGGAAATATGTAAGACAAGACTTGAATGAACAAGGGAATGTGTTTTATAAAAGTGCAGAGGCACATCAAACTGCATATTAAAGTGGAAGATAATAGAATAATTAAGAAAGTATTATCTATGCTGCTGAAGTAAAATACCTGTTAATTAACATCATCATAGTGGGGGTATAGAAGTAAGCAACATAAGTTCATTTGATGTGTTATACATTGCATTGGAAGTATTTAGGAAGTGTATGAAAATTAAGAGAAACTTCAGGATGTTGCAGTTTCTGACTCCTGCAGCAGCTGGCAATTGCTAGATAGTGGATGGAGAATATGTTGCAGTTTCTGACTCCTGCAGTGGCTGGCAATGGCTTGATATGGCCAGATGTACAAATGACCTTTTAAGTGTTACCTTTTCCCCATTTTATTCAAGGTCTTTTTCCAGTCGAATTGCCAGTTGGCATTTGCCAGGGAGGCTCATCCCCGGGAGTCATGTCCCATGCTGGGGAGGAAGGTAATGCATTCATATGCTGAGTTTGGCTTAGAGAGAAGCCACATTTGAGCAACAAGGAGGCTCTCAGGTGGCAAAACTTAGGCACCCCATAACAGTAGGCTAAGATTCAATTACAAGAGCAAAGACTCATAAGGCTTGTCATCAATAACAAGAACCTATCAGTGGAACATCCTCCTTTGCCAGACACTGCCCCTGCACTTGGGGGATTGTTGCTGCTCCCTTGGAGAATGTGGCAGAGCACTCCAGGCTGGGAATTTCAGTATTCCCTCATTTATTGAGTGATTGTCTACCCACTGTGACCATGCCCCACCCCTTGATCATTTGAACAATTTTATATATTTTTCATGTATATTCAGGTGAACTTCCTCCCATGAAACCCCCATCCCAGACACCCCCCACCAATGATCCTCTGCTGTTCCTGTTGTAACCATTCTGTGATCTAAACCTTCCTTGAAGATGATGCCCAAATACAATTAATAGGAAAATGAAATAACAATGATAAGCTTAAATGTAAGAGAGAAAATACATGTAAACTCAGAAAAAAAAAAAAAACCTAAAAATAAAATAAATTAAAGGATTGGGACATTCAAAAAAATGGGAAAAATTTTAAAAAATAAAATAAAATAAAATAAATAAATAATAATTAATTTTTCCTTTTATCACTGCATTATCGGGTGTCCAGTCTGTACCATAGCACCTTCCCCTCTCACTCCCCAGTGTCTCCCAAATTTTCATTTAATTTTCAAAGAAGTTTTAGGTCACAGCAAAGTCACACACAGAATACTAGAGACTCTCATATACCCAACCTCCTTCCTCTTTCTTCACCCCATATTAAAACCTTTTTTATGTAGATGGTAGCAAAGTTTTAACTGTTATACACATAGTGAAACATAGCTACTAAACTTACAGTATAGTTTACAATTTAGACTGTACAGTTTAATAATTTTTTATGATATTTACCATGTCTTGTGTCCGTGACTGTAAGGTAATGAAAAACATTTCCCATGACCAATAAATAACCCCTGTTTGATCTTTTCTGTTCCTTCCTCCCCACCCCCCTGGGCACATGACACTCCCCTGTCTTACTCATTGGATGACAAGGTTCATATTTACATGCAACAAGAGGTCTTGGCATGCTGATTTTCCTCCCCTATTAGGATCTACCCTTGCTCCTAAAAGACACCCACCTTTCTGTTTCTGTGTGAATTGGTCCTCCCAAAGATGGGGGTACATCTCCTTCCCACTCACCATGTGGGTCTTCACTCCCTGACACAACACATTATGACAGGATGAACACTCACACACTCCCCAGAAGCCTACTCCAGATGCACCCCATTCTGAATGTCCCCCCAACCTACACCCTAAAGCAGTGATACTACCTTGTCATATTGCCGTAAGAGCATTCCCACTCCTGCACTTTCAACATCATACCCACAAATCCCATGTTCGCTTAGTCCCCCTCCCATCTCTCCCTTCAGTATCCTGGGTATTCTAACCTGCCCTTCCTAATCTACCTACCTGTCAACACTACACCACCAAACCCTGGAATGAGGATGGGTTGGTCTGGCCAACCACCTGACCCTCATAAACAGGGATTTTGGATATAAGCATCAAAGGAACACCTGCAATAATAATCAGGCAGTCTTGTAATTGTTAACCAGTAACCCTTGTGGTCCACTGTTTGAAACCTTATAAAAGCTGACCATGTCTGTTAGGCAGTGTGAAGCAGGGTGCAGAGCATGAGGCAGCATCAGGAGGAGTAGGGTGTGGAACAGAGCACTGAGCTTCATCCGGCCTGCCACCACCTGGTCCTGTAAGTAGGCTGGGCACCCTATAAGTAGGCTGGGCATGCTCCAGCCTGCCACCATTGGCTTCTGTGTATGAGTAAGTAATAAAGGCATGAATGATGATGGGCTCCCATGTGGTTTCTCTGGAATATCAAATAGTTGGTCGGGCTTGACCACCTATGTTACAATTAGTGTAGTCAGCAGGCCAGGGTCTCTACCTGCATTACAGCCTGTATCCATCATTGCAGTGTCATGCAGGACAATTCCAATGTCCTGAAAATGCCCCCATGTTACACCTATTCTTCCCTCTCCCACCCCTCAGAACATCTGGTGGCCACTGCCTTTATATCAATGATAAAAAAAGTTCTTCCATTACTAGAATAACAACACTATAATAGAATATATAATTTAGTCCATTGTTCATTCTCCAATCTTAAGGATTTGGGATGGTGATGCCCACTCTGCTTCTAATGAGAGGGCGCTTAGACCCCATGGGGCAGATGGATGGAATGATCTTGTTTGCAGTTGCAGGCTCCTTCTCTACCTTGGGATGGGTGTTGCCCATCATCATCTCCTTGTTAGTCATCCTGGGTGAGTCCAGTGAACGGATGACTAGGTATTGCAAGTCTGCTGAGATTCAGGGCTCAACTGGCATATGAACTGACTAAAGATTTAAGTTTATGGGACATATATTTATCATGTATAGTGCTAATTATAGGGTCAAATAAAAAGGGCAGAAAAGCCATGCATAGAGAAACTGTAAATGAGTCTAACTCTGATACACTTGGGGGCATAAATTCCAAAGTAAGGCCCACTGATAGGGTACCAAATTCCTGAACTTGTCTGCCCTGTTTATAAGGTCCGGATATCTCTAGAGCCCTAAGAGGCCCCACTCTTTGAGGCACTGTTTACTCTCTCTAAGCCAAACTCAGCATATAAATGTACTACCTCCCCCCTACCAGGTATGGGATTTGACTCCCAGTAATGAGCCCCCTGGGCACTGAGGGATTATTACCAAGCACCAACTGGCAAAGCATCTGGGAAAAGGCCTTGAACAAAAAGGGGAAATATTAAATACAAATAAATTTTTATGGCTAATAGATTTCAAAGTGAGTCAGGAGGTCATTCCAGAGGTTATTCTTATACACTTCTGAGCAGGATCTCATTGACTGCCAAAGACTGGCTCAATCTTATCAGCAAGAGCCATACTATCAATAATGCTAATGATAAGGTGGAGCTATTTACAGTACAAGAGGGACTCACATGAGAGTCTCAGATCCTGGCTTATCAGACCCTTGTAGGGCCCCAACCTTCTCTTCTTCTATATCAAAGGTCAGTTCCCCTCCCTGTGGGGTTGAGACTATTAGCACAATAGGAATGGGACCCCTGTGGAAATAACTTGCCAATCAAGTTGATAAATACTATATTATCACCCAAAACAAGGTATTGTGGACCTCTAGCCTATAATCCAAGCTCTCTTCCAAAAGGAAGTCATTATACCTACATTTTTCCACACAATAACCATATTCAGCCAGTTCTTAAAGTCTTCAACAATGAAGGGGAATCAACTGTCAGTTATACCATTATCAGTGGGCATCATCATGGCAATTGCTTTGCTGTGACTGACTTGGCCAGGATTGTAAGCAGCTTTTCGCTATGCTGTCGCCTAAAGACAAGCTAAACATTTTTATCTTTAATATCACAGTTGAGACAACCTTCCAACATCTAGAGGTACACATATTTGCCTTCAGTTCCTTAGCCTAAGCTCTTATCCCTCTATATGCTAAGAAGGGTTCATATAACAACAAACAGATTCCTAGCCCAGGTAGCCTTAGACAACCATTTAACCTTATACTACCTTTTGGCTAAAAAAAATGGGTTTCTTTGCCATAAGAAATACTTCCTGCTACATACATATTAACTCAGGACCCATCAACATTAATTTACAAAAGATGGCTCAAGTGATCAAGGTGTTTCACAATATAACCAAGGTTTTAAACATATACTTCAGACCCTAAAAAAACCTCTGGCATTTCCTCCTAGCTATCTCCCGAAGGGTAGGAGGAATGGCTACACAACAGGTTCCAGCTCTTGGTTTTACTATTCATTGACATTTTTATTATAAACAAGTGTTTTATGAGTAGACTCAAACTGCCACCCTAAATGCCACAATATTCCAAATGAATGATGCCAAGGCATCAAGTGATGGATTGGCATAACTATTTTTAGTGTGCTACCTAAGCATCCATCTTACTTTGGCTAAGCCACTTGACCCAACACTGATCTTTGGCCCAATTTATAAGCAGCTTTCCAGCCCTGGAGCATAAATTCCCCCAGAGCCCAAACCCACATCTGCAGCCATTAACCATACCACCTACACACCTCACCATAATCAAATATCTGGTCCCAAATTATATACTAACTATGCCCACTGCCCTAGGCCCCCAATCCCTATCCATTTTCACATGCATTTGCTTTAAACTAAGCAATCCATCAGTCTCATGGGAAATTACTAACTTCCACCCCACAATAAAGGCATAAATCTCCAAGTCCCTCTTGCTCTGCTTGTGTCCAATAAGCATCTCAAACTTCCAAGACTGGGCTCTTTATACCACTTACCCCAGAAAAATTTCCCACCCAGCTCATTTGGTGGTAACTCCATCGTGTCAAATCCTAGAAACTCATGGTCTTCCCATATATTGCCAACAAGACAATCAATGCAATCCATTCAAATCTATAGAGGACATGTCATCTTCTGATCAAAATTCTCCAGAGACACCCCATTCATTCAGAGTTCTAACAATGGCATACATAGCTCTGAAAAATCTAGACATCTCTGCTCATTTCTTCTTTAACCTCATCTTCTACTGCTCTCCCACTTGATCAATCCATGTCTTTACTATATTTCCATGCCTTAATGTCCTCAAACTAGAAATGACTTACTTAGGACCTTTGCACTGACTCTTTCTTTTGCCCAGAGTGCCCTTTACACAAATGTCTACACAACTAAATTCCATACTTCTTCAGGCTTTGCTCAAAAGTCACCTCTTTTGGGAGCCTGACTCATTTAAAAGGTCAAGTCTTCAGAACACCAAAGCCACTTTCTCCAGGGAATTTATGGTTTGTGTTTATTTTGTAGTATTTATCATTGTATTATATATTACATTATATCATATTTTATTATATTGCTCATTATATGTCTCTCCTGCTAGAATATCAGCACTCCAAGGTAAAGTATCTTGTCTGTTTTATTCACTGGTGTATAGCAAGTATCCCAAATAATCCCTGACACATAAAGTTAGTTAATACATATTTTTGAGTAAATAAATTAATGAGGTCCACCTAGGTCAATGCAACATATTTTTTTCTGATAAAAATACTTGATTACATTTGTTTTGTATGTGATTTAGATGGGAGGAATTGAAGGTAGAAAGAAATGAAGAGAAAGGTAAAGGAGGAAGTGCAAAACAACTGGATGACAGGCAAGGCAAATTATGGAAAAAATTGGAGTCTTAAGAAAATTAACAAAGGGATTCATAGACTAAGATGGAAATTAGTCATTGAACCAAGATTTTCCAATTGGCTTCTGTTAGCTCATTCAGCAGATGACAGAACCAAAATATATGGTCCTTAAATATTTCTGCAGAGCAGCCTTCATTTCCTGGTTCATTAGGTAGTAGAAAATAAGGTTCAGGGTTGAGGGAACTAATGCATAAAGCATAGGCAAAACATGTCAAAAGAGTGGGGACATCTGTGGATGGCTTCAAACATTCCACTTTAGCAGCATTAAAAAAAATAGCAATGACTACCAGCTAAGGAATAAAGGTGGACAAGGATTTGAACTAACCTACAGTTGATGTGATCTTCAGTACTAGAGAAGATGGAAATATATGAGAGAGCAATTGAAGCAAATTAAACAATGTTCAATGAGGAGGTGACCGCAAATGCTCTGACTCAGCCAAGTACTCATCTGACCAAAAGAGTCTGAATAGTTGAGGGATTCTCACTAAAGAATTGATGCACTGGATTGGATGCCCTGAGGGGCAAGGAGAAGGCTGTAGGTCTGTGCAGGATTCCAGATAATCCACCTATGAACCAAACTTAAGTGGCCATCTTTTTAGGTACTCCTCTTCATGATAAATTCATAGGGCAGTGAGTAGCAGATGGTCATATAGCAATCACAGTAAATCACTCATTTCCATGTAGGAGAATGAAACTATAAGGAAGATCTGAAAGATATATCTCCAGGAGAGAGATGGCACTGTCCTTGGTGGTGGAGTTTTTGCAATGGCTTTCTGAAGAATAACCAATATATAGCAGAGGTCTAAGAGAGACAAGTATTCAAGGTAGAAGTACATAGGAGTTTGGAGTGGCTGGTGAAATGGGGAAAGCATAATTTTAAGGAGACTACCAATAAGGGCCATCAGAAAAATTAGTGAAGACTCCATACTTGAAAGGATCTGTTGCTAGCTAACAACAGAAAATACTATGAGAAGAGAGCTAAGATGGCAGAGTAGGGAATGGCAGGCTGCACTCCTCCTACAGAAACTGCGGATAGTTAGGCAGGTTTACCTGGCAGGAGGGAAGCTGTGGGACTGCAGGGGCAATTAGAAATGTTAGCTAGAGGGGGAAGTCCCAGTCAGCCAAAAGAGAGGGAAGCCATGGGAGATAGGGCACACAAGCATGTGTTCAGCCAGCTCAGAGGGCGAGGGAAGCCAGAGAAGTGATTTCGCTTGAAGACAAGCACTCAGCCAGCTCTGAGAGTGAGGAAGGACACTGGATGACCAAGTGTGCATGTTGGTGCCCAGCAGGCTCTCAAAGAGAGGAGGAGTTGTGGGGCAATCAGTTGTATGGTCTGATGTCCAGCCAGCTCAAAGAGAGAGGAAAGCAGTGATGCAAACAGGTATGTTGCTGGTGCTCTCAAGGAAAGGGGAAGCACAGGAGTGCTGGCTGACACTCAGCTGGCTCATGGGGAGAAAGGAATAGGTGGGGGTGAGATAGGACATGTGGGCAAGCTCTCAGTCTGTTCCTGGGAAAAGGAGAGACTCAAGCTGGCACTGAAGCAGCTGCAAGGAGAGGGGAGGGTGGAACTTGTCAGGTGGGTTGACACAAACCCATTCACTCTGGGAGAGAGAGGAAATGAGATAGTGAAGGGGTGAGATGACAGGCACACAAACACATGGGTGAAAAGGGACCCTGGAGAGTCAGCCAGTGAACTAACAGGTGACCAACTGGCTTGAGGGAAAGGGAAGCCAGGAGAAGCAGCCAGCGAGCTGTCAGCTGCCCAACAAGCCAGAGGAGAAGGGAAAGAAAGAGCAATCCAGTGGATTTTTAGGCATCCAGCCAGCTCCCTGAGGGAGGGAGACATGAAGAACAAGCAGCCTTGCTTGGAACATAAACTAAGGATTTTTTTTAGTTTTATATATACTATTTTACCTGCAGAGGGCAGGCTGTAGGGTGATTGATTGTTGAGTACAGTCAACCTGAGACAGTTGCTGGTGGCTAGAGAGGGAGGGCTTCTTTCCTTCTCTTTTCTCTTTTCTTCCTCTTCTTATTTTATTTCATTCATTTTTTCCCACTTCTTTTGTTTCATTCTACCATCTCTTGTTTGGTCTTTATATATTTCTTCTCTTCTCAAATTTCCAGTTTTTTTTTATTATTATTTGTTTTATTTTATCTTAATTTATTATTTTCCTGTTTCCTTTTTTCACCTTTTTATTCATTTTTATTTTTATGATTTTTCATTCTTATTACTTATTTTAATTTTTCTTTGCTCTTTTGTTGTTCTTAATCTCTTTTTTTTTTCCTTTTTCCTTTTTGAGGACCTCATTTTTTTTTTTAAGGGGAACATGGACAACTGCAAAGATATTGAATTAGTGGAACCAAGTGTCAAAGAGGACCCTTAACACAAAAACAATGAAATAAAGCCCTATGCTCAAAAGAGAGGCTAACCAACTGAATAAGCCCATCAAGATAAACAGATGCCTAGACACCCACATAAAAAAAATCACAAGCCATGCCAAGAAACAGGAAAACATGACTCATTCTAATTAACTAACTAAAATACAGGAGGAGATGCAGATATGGATAAACTAATGAAGGATTTCCAAACAAATGTCATGAATGAACTTAATGGACTATAGGAAGAGATAAAGGATCAAAGAAGACACTAGGGGAACATACAAAAGCAGTTATAAACACATATAAAAAGAATATAGATGTAATGGTGATGAAACAATACAGGAAATTAAAAATACACTGGAAGAACATAGTATATTTGAAGAGGCAAAGAAAGAATTACTGACATTGAAGAAAGGAGATTTGAAATCTCAGACAGTTGAACAGGTAGATTTTAAAAAGGAAAAAAAAATTAACAGAAACTCAGTAAACTGAATAACATGAAACACATATTACAAGCATACTAGAGGGAAAAGAGAATGGGAAGGGGGCAGAAGGACTGTTTGAGGAATAATGGCAAAATTTCCCAACTCTAATGAGGGACATGGAGGCACATGTCCAGGAAGTACAGCAAACAAACAGAATAAATACTAACAGGCCTATCAGGAGACACATATTTGTCATATTGTCAAATGCTCAAGGCAAAGAGAATTCTGAAAGCAGCAAGAGAAAAGAGATCCACCACATATAAGGGAAACTCAATAAGATTATGTGCTGATTACTCATCTGAAACCATGGAGGTAAGAAAGCAGTGGTTTGATATAGTTAAGATACTAAGAAACAATTGGCAGCCCAAAATTCTGTACTCAGCAGAGCTGGCATTCAAAAATGTGGGAGAGTTCAAAATATTCACAGATAGACAGAAATTGAGAGAATTTATCAACATGAATCCTGCCCTTCAAGAAATACTAAAGATGGATCTGCAGGTTGAAAGGAATAAAATAGGAGATGGAAGGTTGCAGGAGAATGTGGAAAATAAGATTATTAGTAAGAGTAACTAAAAGTAAAAAATGAAAAATAATAACAAAATATGATATATAGAAACCTAAAGAAAAAAAAAAGCTAAATTAAATATTGCCTTGACAGTAATAACATGAAATGTTAAGGGATTAAACTCTCCAATCAAAAGACACAGACTGGCAGAATGGATAAGGACGTATGATCCATCTATATGCTGTCTACAAGAAACTCACCTTAGACCCAAGTTCACAAAAAGGTTGAAAGTGAAAAGTTGGAAAGTGAATTTACACACAAGCAATAACCAAAAAATAGTGGAGTATCTATACTAATATCAGACAAAATACTTTAAATGCAAAACAGTTGCAAGAGGCAAGGACAATATATATTAATAGAAGGTGTATTCTACCAAGAAGAAAGAACAATAATAAATATTTATGCACCTAACCAGTTTGCCCAAAAAATGCATGAGACAAACAATGACAAAACTAGGGGAAGAAATAGATGCCTCTGTAATCAGAGTGGTGGCTTTAATTCACCATTATCACCATTAGGCAGAACATATAAACAGAGAGTAAATAAAGAAACAGAGACCTTGAATAACACATTGGAAGAGCTAGACCTAATAGACATGTAAAGAAAATCATACCCAAATACAGCAGGATATACACTCAAATGCACATGGATTATTGTCCAGAATAGACAAAGAACAACTATTAACAGATTCAGAAAGATTTAAATTGTGCAAAGTAATTTCTCTAAGCACAATGGAATGAAGCTGGAAATTAAAAAGGACAGAGACACTGAAAATGCAGAAATATAAGGAAGTTAAACAACATACTCTTAAATAGTCAGTGGCTAAAGGAAGAAATTGCAAAAGATATTGATAACTACCTGGGATTGAATGAAAATGAGAACACAACACATCAAAACTTATTGGATGCAACTAAAAGAGGGCTGAGAGGGAAATTTACAGCTCTAAATGCCTATATTTAAAAAGAAAGAGCTAAAATCAAAGACCTAATGACACACCTGGAGGAATTATAAGAACAACAAATTAATCCTAAATCATGCAAAAAGAAGGTAATAATAAAGATCAGAGCAGAACTAAATGAAATTGAGAACAAACGAACAAAAAATTAGAAAAAATAACAAAACCAAAAGCTAATTCTTTGAGAAGATTAATAAAATAAAACCTTAGCTAGAATAACAAATAAGAAGAGCAAAAATGCAAATGAATAAAATAAAAATTGAGAGTGGAAATATAACCACTTATCCATAGAAATAAAATGTATCAAAAGAGGATATTTTGAAAAATTGTATGTCAACAAGATGGATAACATTATTGTTTACATTGTAGTTTACACTCTCTCCTGCACAATTTTGTAGGTTATGGCAAGATATGTAATGGCCCATATCTGTCATTGTAATGTCATTCAGGAAAATTCCCAAGTCCTCAAAATGTCCCCGTATTTCACCTGTATATTCCTCACCCTGCCCTCAGAACCTCTATTGGCCACTGCTTCCACATGAATGACTTAATTTCTTCCATTGCTAGAATTACAATAAGTCTATAGTAGAATACCAGTAAGTGTACTTTAGTCCATAATTCATTCTCCAATCATGAGGATTCTGGGATTTGGGGGTGGTATTGCCAACTCCACATAAGTGGCAATGCTCTAAAATGTTTTCATCAATTGTAATGAATGTACCACAGTAATGAAAGATGTTGTTAATGTGGGAAAATGTGGGAGGTATAGGAAGTGGAGCATATGAGAATCCCTTATATTTTTATGTAACATTTATATAATCTAAATACCTTTAAATATATATATATATATATATATATTTAAAAAGTAAAGTCTATTACTAGGTTTTTAAGTTTGTGGGGAAAAGCCAAAGTAATATATTAATGATGACAATGTTTTAATTTTAAACATATATTGATATAATAATATTAAAGATAATATTCTCCCATTCAAAAAAAAAGATGGATAACATTGATAAAATGGACAAATTTCTATAAAAACACAGACAACTGACACTGATGAAAGAAGAAATAGAAGAAGTCAACAGACCAAACAAAAGTAATTAAGATTGAATTTGTAATCCAATCTTGTAAACCAAGAAAAGCCTGGACAGGATGGTTTCACCAGTAAATTCTACCAATAGTTCACTAATCCTGCTTAAATTCTTCCAAAAATATAAGTGGAGAGAATATTACTAACTCAATCTATGATGTCAATATCATCCTTACACTAATATCACATAAGGATGCCATAGTAAAAGAAAACTACAGATGAATCTCTCTTAATGAATTTAGTTGCAAAAATCCTCAAAAAAAAAAAAACCCCAGCTAATTGTATCCAACAACACTTCAAATTAATTATATACCATGATCAAGTGTGTTTTATACCAGGTATGCAAGGATTTTTCAACAAAAGAAAATCAAGGTGGATGGGGGTGGTTTGGAAGGGATGGGGGTGATGTTGGTGCAGGCATGTGAGCAGGGTCAAAGTATCCTCTTAAAATTACATAAAATAAGAAACTTTTGATCTTCGAAGGAGTTTGTCAAGAAAGGAAATGGCTGTCTACACAATGGGAGAATATATTTAGGGACCAGTTATCCAATAAGGGTCTAACATCCATCAAATATAAAGAAATCCATTTAAAAAGTGTGCAAGAAAGAAATAGTCAGAGACTGATATGGGGACCTGCTTTGGGGCACAGAAAACCAGGACAGTGCTTATCAACTCCCAGAAGAGTGAGGGTCAGAGACACAAGGAGCCAAAACAAGTAGGAACACAGACAACAGCAATGAAATAGAATAAGAAGAACAAAGTGTCAAAGAGAAAAATTACACACAAAAAAACAGCAATTAAATAAAACCATAGGGTAAAGAGAGAAGTTAATCAACTGAATAAACCCATCAAGATAAAAGGATGACCAGAGGGCAACAGAAAATTACAAACCATACCAAGAAACAGAAAGAAACAGAAAGACATGGTTCAGACCAATGAATAAACTAAAAACTAGGAAGAGGTGCAGAACATCGAACAACTGACCAAAGCTGTCCAAACAAATATCATGGACCAACCTAATGAAGTGAAGGAAGAGATTAAGGATATTAAGAAGACACTGGAAGAACATACTGAAGAAATTGTAAACTTACATAAAAAGATAACAGATATGATCGTGATGAATGGCACAATTCAAGAAACCAAAAAGACACTGGAAGCACATAACAGTACATTTGAACAAACAGAGGAAAGAATTAGTGATGTGCAAGACAGTACATCTGAAATCAAACAGATAGTAGAACAGATAGATAAAAAGATAGAAAAAAATCCACAACGGACTTAGGGATTTGTACAACAAAACAAAACATATGCATTATAGGTATCCCAGAAGGAGAAGAGAAAGGAAGGGCACAGAAGGAGTGTTGGAGGAAATAATGGCTGAAAACTTCCCAATCATATTGAGAGAGATGGATTTACAAGTCCAGGAAGCACAGCGCACCCCAAACAGTATAAATCCCAACAGGCCTACTCCAAGACATATACTCATCAAATTGTCCAATGATCAAGACAAAGAGAAAATAATGAAAGCAGCAAGAGAAAAGAGAACATACAAGGGAATCTCAATAAGATTAAGTGCTGATTTCTCATCTGAAACAATGGAGGCAAGAAGGCAGTGGTACCACATAGTTAAGATACTAAAAGAAAAAAAAAAACTTTTCAGCCAAGAATTCTCTACCCAGCAAAGCTGGCATTCAAAAATGATGGAGAGTTCAAAATATTCACAGATAAACAGAAATTAAGAGAGTATGCCAATAAGAAATGGCCCTTCAAGAAATATTAAAGGGAGTTCTGCAGATTGAATGGAAAAAAACAGAAGAGAGCTGGAGGAGAGTGTAAGAGCAACTGAATCAACAAAAAGAGAAATAAAAACAACATATGACATACACAAACCCAAAGAAACTATGGCTAATGTAAGTAATTCCTGGAGAATAACAACACTGAATGTTAATGGATTAAACTCACCGGTCAAGAGAAACAGATTGGCAGATTGGATAAGGAAATATGATCCATCTATATGCTGTCTACAAGAAACCCATCTTAGACCCAGGGTTCAAGGAGGCTGAAAGTGAATGGCTGGAAAACAATCTTACAAGCAAACAATAACCAAAAAAGGGCTGGAGTAGCTATACTAATATTGGACAAAATAGACTTTAAATGCAAAACCACTGTAAGAGACAAAGACGGACACTATATATTAGTGAAAGGGGTAATCTTTCAAGAAGAAAGAGCAATCATAAACATTTATGCACCTACCAGGGGCACCTCAAAATACCTGAGACAAATGCTGGAAAAACTAAGTGGAGAAACAGATGCCTCTACAATTATAGTGGGGGACTTTAATACACCATTATCACCATTAGAATGAACGTCTCAACAAAGAATTAATAAAGAAACAAAGACTTTGATTAACACATTAGAGGATCTGGACCTAAAGACATATACAGTACATTACACATAAATACAACGGGATACACATTCTTCTCAAGTGCACATGGATCATACTCCAAGATAGACCACATGCTAGGCCACAGAAAAAATCTCAAAGAATTCAAAAGATTGAGATTATACAAAGTAATTTCTCGGACCACAATGGAATGTCATTGGAAATCAGTAAGGCCAGAGAAGCAGATTAGGCACAAAGATATGGAAGTTAAATAAAACAATCTTAGACAAACAGTGGGTAAAAGGGGAAATGTAACAAAGAGTTTAGAATGTTGCCAGCAAAGTCTGCTGACCTTCACCAGGTGGCCACAAACTTATACCAACATCCTGCTTGCTAATTAACAAACTACATCTCAAGGACACCGTGCTTAAACAGTACGCAGTCCATGTAGTTCTGTACTTAACAGAGTGCACATACAAACCATAATTCATGTCCCCTTTATCCCTTCCCATTCTCTCACACATTCCCTTTTCTTCAAACAGCTATATAAGCTACTCCTCCAGCTTACCCCTTTGAGAAGAAACCTCTTTTGGTGTTGCTTCTGCATTAATGCAAATTTAGCTAAAAGACTTTTTCTGCATTCTCTTTATAAGTCTTTATTTTCAGCACAAAAACATCAATCCTGGGCAATTATGCCTGATCACTGTCCAATCCTAAATATCTCACCACTTGAAAGATTTCAAATACTTAATAAATTCTGATGTTCCATTTCCCTATCTGAGAAAGTATCAAAACTTTGCAAGGTGTTGTACTCCCTTACTGCGATAAGCAATAAACTCAGTGTTTTGTTATCAGCATACTATGATGATGATATTTGGAGAACCAGATTTTGACAAGGATTACAACCAATTAAAACTGCTCAGATGGAAAATGAGGGCACCCAAGGCACAACTTAATACCCAGGGAGTTGTAGCACCTTAATGTGCCAAATGATAAAAAATAGCAATTAAGCTTCCAAACCATTTTTACTAGTACTCCAATGTTTAAAATATTTGAATTGATAAGTAAATGTTACATCCTATTTACAAATAAGTTCACATCCACAGGACTAGGGATCAGTAGTTGACTGTGTTGTTGTTGTTGGACTATATTCAATCCAGAGCAATGCCTAAGGTTTTAGGCATTTTTCTTGCAACCAGAAGAGTACTGATGGGTGGACACTGCATATTCCTGTTATCTCACCCCGCTGCCTTTCTCTTTCTGGTGACTAGCGGGAGCCCATGTTGCCTGGGCCGAGTATTGCAGTGGGAAGGCCTTCGGGCATTGTGTCCTCGGTTCTGCAGCCTCACGCCATTGTGCCAGGGCGCTCGGGCTTGCAAACTCTTGGAGCTAGAGGAAACTCAGAGCGCGCCTCTGTCGAGGTCAGGTCCTCAGACTACATATCCCAGCATGCAATGCCACTTCCCGGAATGCTTCCCGGAATGCTATCAGTCTAGCCTGCCTGGGTAATTACCCTCTATCACCAAGTCCTTTGTGATGGGAAAAGCCAGTGGGAAATGGCGGGAAGATGGCTTGTGAACCGGCAAGAGTAGATCTAGTATTAGCCATTGTTGTGGTTGTGTCTTGAGGTCCTGGAAAATGAAAGAGGTGCGCATGGTGGCGGGGTAGGGGAGGGGCACTAGGTAGCGGCGTCCCCGGGGTTTAGTCCTCCCAGGCCTGGGAGTCTGTTTCATCACACTTCTAGATCACAGGCTTTGAATACCAGGCTGGAGCATCTTGCTTGTGCCCAGATGTCCAGGCATTTGATCCTGCTGGGCTGAACAGTGACGTCCTGGACACTCCCCACTCTTTGCCTTTTGTGCTCCCATCTGCCAGCTCCGGAGGCAGAGATACTCCCACAGCCAGTTAGGGGTGCATTCTCCTCTTCCTTCTGGGCTCACCTCCCCCCACTCCTCAGCCCTTCATAGAATAGACTTCTGGATCCTGAAGTCTCAGGAGGGTTTAGAAGCAGCCTGGGTTGGTGGGTCAAGAAGGTATTCTGGAGGCAGCTAGTTCATAATCCCAGTCTCCATAAGTCCGGGGACTGAGGCAGTTATTTAAAGTCTTTGAGCCTCAGGATTTTCATTGTAAGAAGAGAACACCATCCCTAATCACTGGACAATAACTGGGCACTTCTATGGGCCAGACACTATTCTCATGGAAATATAAACATCAAACTAGTATTCTGCCTATAAATTTCTCAGAGTTAAGTGAGGATAAAGGAGGGGGAAGCAAGCTGGAAACCCAGACTTAAGGGTACCAGTTTCAATAGCCAGTGATAAGAAGAGTGTACTGGGCTAAGGGCACAACTCTTGTTTAGCAGACCTGCCACATTCCACTGTTGCTCCGCCAAACTGCCACTCCATCCTTAACAAGAATCCTAGTTTCAATTTTGTTCCATTTCTAGCAGCTGAATTCTTCTAGGGAATCTCAACCTTTCATCTAGCTCCATAGTCTGAAGTTATAGAAAGGGTCATGTGCACCAGCCCTGGTCAAGGAGACATAAGAAGCAGGCTGCTGGGGGTTTTCCTCAGTTTCAGCATGTTCAGGCTAAATATTCTCTTCCAGCCTTTTGATGACAGGGTATGGGGATGTGGCATCACAAACTGCTACAGTCATCTGTGATGACAAAGTGACAAGTTAAAGGAGAGAGGCCTGTTATACAGAGAATGGCAGAGCAGTAAGACAAAGAGCCTGGATCTTTGGCGATGTCATTGAGCCTATGAATTGATCAGTCCTAGAATCGCCTACATCAGGACTTCTGGTCACATGAGGTTATAGATGTTAATATTTGTGTAATTTGGGTGGGCTCTTTTGTTGCAGAGTGACAGACATTTCATAGAGATCCTGTATTAGTATAACACGTTACCCCAAAACTTCATGGCTTAAAACATTAACTAAATAACTAGTTTATTATTCAATCCCTGTGTTGGTCCATAATTAATTTAATATCATTTGATTATCAGCAAATTTCTTTCTACATATAAAATACATTTTCTTTAGATTTTACATTTCTCATAATTATCTCTAAAATGAGGGAATTTATGACATTGTAATTGACATCATTATTTTGTATTGCTTTCCTCAATATGCTATTAAATTATTTGTTAAAATACCTCTTTGTTCTTTTTTTCCTTTTTATCTTAATTTTTATAATAAAACTTTGATGTTAGTATTAACCAAATATCTACTTCTTTCACAAATTCTATAATAATTTACTTATGAGTTGAAATATTTAGTAATAAAAGTTATCTTAGCATAACTACTTTAGGTAGAGGGGACTATCAATATTGATATCAGAAAATCAATTTTCAAAAATATTTAGATAAGACTGAAGAAACATTTAAATCTCATCAAATTATATGAATTTATTGGATTAAAATAAAAATATAGTATTAGTCTATAATATTACTATATAATAATGGTATTTGTCTTACTAATGCTAATTTTTTTTCAAATTTAAATAATATACTTTAAAACTTTTATAATGTAGAATATATTTTTTGCAAAGTTTTTTTTATAGATACACAAACCTAGAAATATTTTCCTAAATTGTTTTTATTTAAATATTTTTTTCTGGTTTTTCTATTTCCTTCCATAATGGACAGATTTTAATTATGTAAAGGGAATCATTATATTACAAAATTGAACAGGATTGTCTCAATACAGCATAAATAAAAAGAAAGTTACATCCATACATTGAAATTTTTGCCATACTACATAGTAAAAATTTTGAAAGCCAAAATTAAAGAGAAAATCTTAGAAGGATTTGGAGGAAAACATACTATCTCAGAGGCACAATTATAAAAATGGCATTTGACTTTCCACCTGAATCTATTGAAGCACACACACATACACACACACACAAAGTTAAAGCTAGCGCTCCAAATAAAAGTGTAATAAGATTTTCTGATAATAATCACGGAGTTATTTCATTACCAGTTAATCAAAATTCAAGAAGAACTAAATGTCTTGATTGAAGAAAGAGGTTAAAAAATATTTGGAAGCTAATTTTACCACTCTTAAACCGTCAAAGAGTGGCAGTAAAACAACTTGCTTTTTTATTTTTTTATCTTCTTTCACCTTTTGTATTTATTTGTTTTGTATACCATTGAATGTCATTTTTATTTGTTATTCTAGAAATTACAAAATGCATCATCAACTTAATACAGACTTGGAATTTGATTGGGATTGCCTTGAATCCATGAATCAGATTGGGTAGGATTGGCATTTTCACAATATTTTTTTCTTTTCATCCATGAATACAGAATGTCTTTCCATTTGTTTAGGTCTTCTTTGGTTTCTTTTAGCAGTCTTTTTCAGTTTTCACACTTGATCTTAGCCAAAAGGCCGAGAAGCGATTTTTCAGTTTTCATAATACAGGACTTTTACCAGTTTGGTTAAATTGATTTCTTGGTATTTGAGTGTTTTTGTTGCTATTGTAATTGGAAATTTTTTAAACTGATTTCCTCCTCATATTGTTTAATACTAGTGTTTAGAAAAACTGATTTTTGCATGTTGAACTTGTATCCTGAAATTTGATGAACTTGTTTATTAGCTCAAGTAGCTTTGTCATAGTTATTTTATAATTTTAAAAATATAGGATCATGTCACCTGCAAATAGGAAAATTTTTACTTCATCTTTTCCAATTTGGATTTCCATTATTTCTTTTTCTTGTCTAATTGCTCTGGGTAGAACTTCTTGTAAAATGTTGAATAACAGTGATTATAGTGGCATCCTTTTCTTGTTTCCAATCTCAGTGGAAAAGCTTTCAAAGTTTCCTGATTTAGTATAATGTTGACTGAGGGTTTTTCATATATGTGCTTTATCATATTGAGGGACTTTCCTTCTACTCTTCTCTTTCAAAGTATTTTTATTAAGAAATTTTGCTGGATTTTGCTGAATGCCTTTTCTGCATCACTTGAGATGATCATGTGGTTATTTTTCTTCAGCTTGTTAAATGTGGTGTATTATGTTAATTGATTTTCTTGTGTTGAGCCACCCTTGAATACCAGGAATAAATCCCACTTGATTGTGGTGTGTAAGTATTTTAATATGCTGTTGGATTTTATTTGCAAGTATTTTCTTGAGAATTTTTGCATCTATTTTCATTAGAGATATTAGTCTGTGATTTTTCTTTTTGCTTGTAGTACCTTTATTTGGCTTTGATATTAGGGTGATGTTGGCTTCATAAAACACACTGAGTAATTTTTCCTCCTCAATTTTTTGGAAGAGCTTAAAAGGATTGGTGTTAATTATGGAAATGACTCACAGAATTCTCCTGTGAAGCCATCTGGTCCTGGACTTTTCTTTTTTGGGAAATTTTTGATGACCGATTAAATCTCTTTAAATGTGATTGTTTGTTGTGTTATTGTATTTCTTGTGTGTTTCTAGGAATTTTCCATTTACATGTAGGTTGTCTAACTTCTTGGCATAGAATTTCTCAAAATATTCTCTTATGATCCCTTTTGTTTCTGTGGAGTCAGTCGTAACATCCTCCCTTTCATTTCTGAATTTTATTTATTAGCATCTCCTCTTTTTTTCTTTGTTAGTCTAGCTAAGTATTTGTCAATTTTATTATTCTCAAAGAAATGGCTTTTGGTTTTGTTAATTTTCTCTATTTTTTTCCTCAATTTTATTTATTTCTGCTCAAATCTCTATTACTTATTTCCTTCTATTTGCTTTGGGGTTGATTTGCTATTCTTGTCTAGTTTCTCCAGGTGTTCATTTAGGTCTTTGACTTTAGCTCTTTCTTGTTTTGTAATATAGACATTTAAGGCTATAAAATTTCCCTCTCAGCAAAGCCTTCACTGTATCCCATATATTTTGATAAGTTGTTATTTCATTTCGTTTGTCTCATGATATTTCCTAATTTCTCTTACAATTTCTTCGTTGACCCACTGATTGTTTAGCCATGTGTTTTTTATCCTCCACACATTTGCAGATTTTCCCATTTCCTGCCTGTTATTGATTCCACCTTCATTCCCTTATGATCTGAGAAGGTATTTTGTATAATTTCAATCTTTTTATATTTATTAAGACCTGCTTTGTGAAGCAACATGTAGTCTATCCTGGTGAAAGATCCATGAGCACTTGAGAAATATGTAAAACCCTGATTTGGGATTTGCAACGTTTTGTATGTATCTGTTAGATCTAGTTTGTTTATCAAATTTTTCATGTTCTCTGTTTCCTTTTTGATCTTTCATCTAGTTACTCCATCTATTATTGTGAGTGTCATGTTGAAGTCTCCAAATATTATTATAAAGATATTTTTCTCTTCAGTTTTGCTCAAGTTTCCTCATGTATTTTGGTGTACCCTGGTTTGGTGCATATATATTTATGAATGTTACTCCTTCCTGGTGGTTTATCCTTTTTATTAATATATAATGGCCTTCTGCATCATATTTTTGCATTTAAAATCTGTTTTTGTTTTTTTTTTTCTGATATTAGTATAGCTATTTCTGCTCGTTTTTGGTTACTGCTTGTGGAATATCTTTTTCCAACCTTTCACTTTTAGCTGATTTGTATCCCTGGATCTAAGGTGAGTCTCTTGTAGACAACAGCATATAGGGGTTCTTTTTTTTTTTTTTTTTTAATCCATTCTGTCAACCTAAATCTTTTGATTGGGGAGTTTAGTGCATTTATATTCAATGATATTACTTCAAATGCATTGAATACTTCCACCATTTTATTTTTTGGCCTTCAAAGGTCATATCTTATTTTCATCTACCATTTTACCCTTTTGGTTATCCTTTCTGAGAGTCTTATTTTCTACATTCTCCTCCAAATCTTTCAGGCTGTAGGGCTCCCCTTAGTGCTTCCTGCAAAGCCAGATTTTTTAAAAAATGAGATCTCTTAGTTTCTCTTTATTTGTGAATATTTTTAACTCACCTTTATTTTTGAAGGCCAATTTTGCTGAATAAAGAATTCTTGGATGGTAATTTTTCTCTTTCAGTATACTAATTACATCATACTGTTGTCTTATTACTTCCATGGTTTCTGATAAAAAATCCATATGCAGACTTACTGGGTATTCCTTATATGTGATGGTTTGCTTCTCCCTAGCTGCTTTCAGAATTTTCTCTTTATCTTTGGCATTTGACATTTTGAGTAGAATGTCTTGTAGTAATTCCATTCATGTTTATTCTGATCGGAGTATGCTGTGCTTCTTGGATATATAAATTAATTTTTAGCTTTAGAGTTGGGGACTTTTCTGCCATTATTCTTCAAATACTCTTTCTGCCCCCTAACCTTCTTTTCCCCTTCTGGAACTACCGTGACACATATGCTGTTGCACTTCATGTTATCATTCAACTCGTTTAGCAATTGCTCGAGATTTTCCAATCTTTTCTCTCTCTTCTTCTTTCTCTCCAATTTCAGCAATTCTGTCTTCTACATTACTGTTTTCTTTTTCTTAAGTGTGCATTTAAAAAATAAATTGAAGTATATCATTCATACATGAACATACATAAACAATATGTGTATAATAATCATGAATTTACAAAACGATCATGCATATCATCATATAGGGCTCCCATACATCACCCCATCACGAGAAGCTTGCATTGTTATGAAACATTTCTTACAAACTATGAAAGAGTATAATCAAAATATTACTACTAACTCATATCTTACATTTGGAGTATTTTTCCCCAACCCATTTGATTATGAACACCCAGAATTAGTATTATATATTTGTTATAGTTCATGAGAGAACATTCTCATATTTGCTCTGTTAACCACAACACATCTTTCTCCACAGTATTCCCTGTGTTATTCAGTCCCATGCTTTGTTTAATCCATTCAAAGTGTACACTCAGTGGCTGTCATTTAATCACAGATTTTACTGTCACCACCTCAGTCAATATTAGAATGCTTCCATTATTCCAAAAAGAAAAATGCCATATCCCCTTACTACCCCTATCATTGTCCCATAGAATTGGTTTATCTTTGCCATTGATGAAAAAATAAAACATTATTCCTGTTAACTATCTTCCATAAGTTATATTAGTTGTAATTATCCCCTACATCACTTATTGCTTATTCTATGATTTCAAACTTGCCATTGTATGCCTTTGTTTTTTTAATTTCACCTATTGTGTCTTTCATTCCCATACCACTATTATTTTTTATTCAGTTTTTCAAATTCTTTGTTCTTGTCTAGTGTCTTCTTGATGACCTTTATCTTTTTGCATATTGTTTTTCAACTCATTGATTTGATTTAGGAGATGTGTATGAATGTCATTGATTAGTCCTCTCAAATCCTGTGTCTCATCTGGGGCATTGACATGTTCCTTTGCTTGAACCATATCTTTCTTTTTCTTAGTATGGTTTGCAATTTTTTTGTTGATGTCTAGGCATCTGATTATGATAGTGTGATTATGCTGATGCTCAATTTCTCTTTTGCATAGGGATTTAGTGGTGGGAGGCTATATGTAACTGCTGTTCTTTATTTCATGATTCAGCCTGTTCTAGCTCTTTAGAATTTCCCATGTTTAGTTCCTCAAATTCAGCCATAGACCCAAAAATAGGTTGCAGACAAGCTTTCAAGGCATTTGGGGAGGTAGGTTGTAAAGGCCCAAAAAAAGCCTCTTTTATTTATTTACCTTTATTTTCCTTGCATACACATTCTTGGTTTGCCAGCAGATGGCAATCTTTGGCAGACTTCTCAGTTCAAACCCTAGTCAGGGTGTGTTCACTGTAAACATGACAGGAACAATGTGAGAGAGGATCCTTCAGAGCCTCACATATCAAACTTTCTTAGAAGCTGTTCTACTTTTGTCAGCAGCCCCCTCATTTTTCCTTGGTAGGAATAATTCCATGCCCCTCTACATTCTCAACAACCAGGCATGGTCAGTAGGGAGGGTGTTTGAGAGGATTGGCTCTTAGTCCCCTGCTGGCTCCCAGGGAAAATAATGAGGTGAACCTCATTATTTGTGGTATACAGTAGACCAAATTTTCTGTCTAAAAGCTGAATCAGGCTTCGGCTGCATTCCTCTCTCTCCCCTACTGGGAAAGTATACTCCTGAGGTTTTTTCTGTACATAGCCTCCAGCCAGCATTTGGAGATTCAAAGCTTTCTGCTCTTAGGGTGGGGGCATGGGCACTAGCAGCTGCAGCTTTCACTCAAAGAATTTTTCCATTCAAACTCCTTTTCTTTGCTCCTCTCTTCTGAGTGGTATCCAGTTTTTTCATATTGTTCTAAGCCCTAGAACCTTTTTTCCAGGCAGTTTATTCCTTTCCTCTAGCTCTTCTTCTGGGAGAGAAGTGAGTCTTGTATCTCTATAATCCTCCACCTTCCCAGAAGTTTTCCTTCATTTATTTTATGTGTTGAATTTTTTTATTTTTAAAGAAACTTTAGGTTGCATAAATGTTACATAAAAAATATAAGGGATTCCAATATGCCCCACTCCCTCCCCCTCACACATTTTCTTGCATTAACAGCATCTTTCATTACTATGTTACATTTCTTACAACTGATGAACATATATTGAAGCATTGCTACTAAGCTACTAATCATGGTCTATAGTTTACATATTGTTTTACAGTTCGCAGCACACAATTTTATAGGTTTTGGCAAAATTTTTAATGGACTGTATCTGTCATTGCAATGTCATTCAGGACAATTCCAATGTCCCCAAAGCACCCCATGTTACACCTATTCTTCCCTCTTCCTCCCCTCTGAACTTTTGGTGGCCACTGCCTTTATATCAATGATACAAGTTCTTCCATTGCTAGAATAACCATAATTCTACTTAAGTCCATGTTGCATTCCCTCCTTATGTTTGTTCATTCTTCAGCCTTAAGAATTTGGGGATGATCATGCCCACTCTGTTTCTGATTAGGAGGGTACTTAGATTCCATGGGTCAGATAGATGGAACTGTCTTACCTGCAGTTGTAGATACTCTGCTTTTTGGTATGGGTGTTGCCCATCATCATCCTTTTGTTAGTTGTCCTGGGCAATTCCAATGAACTGGAGAGAAGGTATTGAAAGTCTTGTTGAGATTCAGAGCTCACCCAGCATATGAACAGACCAAAGATTCATTTTTGAAAGAGAATTTTGCCAGATATAGAGATTCCTGGATGACAATCTTTACTTTTATGACTTTAAATATGTACTCCTTTTTCCTTCTTGCCACCATTGCTCCTAATGAGAACTTGATATTTAATCTTATTGGGGCTCTCTTGTAAGTCTCTTATTGCTCTCTTTTGACTTTCAGAATTCTCTTTTTCTTTGGCAGTTGACAGTTTATCATATGTCTTTGTGTGAATCTATTTGGGTTTATTATGTTTGGAGTTTTTTCAGCTTCTTGAATGTGAATAGTCATAACTTTCATTAAATTTGGAAAGTTTCAGCTAATATTTCTCTGAAAGTTCTCTCTTCAGTTTTCTCTTTTATTCTTCTGGGACTCCCCAAAATGTGAATATCTTTATGGTGAACATGTCTTATTGTTTTCTCAGCTCTGTTCAATTTTCTTCATTATTTTTTCTTTCTACACTTTAGCCTGAATGATTTTAATGTTCATTGTTTTCTTTTATATTCTCCACAATACAATCTGTTGTGGAACCTCTAGAATTTTTAATTGTGTGTGTGTGTATATATATATATATATATATATTACTGGGGCCTTCAGCCTGGTTTACTTTTCTGGATTGCTATCCCTTTATTGATATATTCTCTTTGTATTAATCTACCATTACTCTGATTTCCCTTATTTCTTTGTCTAGGTTTTCATTTAGTTCTTTGAGCTCATTCAGAATCATTTCAAAAATTCAGTTTTTATGTCCCAGTCTATTCCTCCTCATTGATGGTTTTAAATTCTTTATTCTGTTCCTTTTTGTGCTCCATTATTCCCTGTTTCTTTGTATGCTTTTTCTTATCTTGTTGCACCTTGGGTATTTTATATTTAAATGTGTTATCTCTGGAATTTAGATACCGAGGTCTCTCTTCCTTAGCTTGTTGTGTTGTGTTGTGACAGTGATATTTTTTAATGCTAAGAGCTTACAAAGGAAAGGAGGAAGAGAGGGAGGGAGGGAGGGAAAGGAGGAAGAGAGGGAGGGAGGAAGGAAGGGCTGGAAAAGATCCTTCCCAATCTTTGCATCTTGAGGTGTGTAAATATTCATCTTCAGAGCTTTTCTGTACAATGATCTTAGAGCATAGTCTGAGGCAAAAATGTAAGAATATCTTTTTTTTTTTTTTTGGTTGTATGAGTTTTGTCCTGTGCATGTGCAGGTGGTGCTATGAATTTTCCTGTTTGTATGGATCCAAAAGTCCTCTTTTTTCCAGGAAACTATGCTTCCATTTGGTCCAAGTAATACACTGTAAATCACACCTTCTGAAATTCTTTGTCCTAGGCTGCTGTAACTTGACTGTTCTCATAAATCATTTTGTAAGAGAGCTCCAAGAACCAGCACTTTGTACAGGGCAAGTTCTGGGTAGGAATTGGTAAGTGTTCTAGTTCAGTTCTCTGGGGGCCACCACACAAGTTGGCGCTGTTTTAGTTTCCTTGGCTGCTGAAGCAAATACCATGCAAAGGAATGGCTTTTGGGAATTTAATGGCTCCTGGTTTTGAGGCCACGAAAAAGTTCAAGTCAAATCATTGTCAAGGTGATACTTTCTCTATGAAGACTGTTGTGTTCTAGTTATGGCTCCTGGGGAATGCTGGTTCAGCATTCCTGTCACTTGGTAATGCACATTGTAGTCTCCCTCTTCTCTTTTAGGTTTCATTGACCTTCAGCTTCTTGCTTCCTGTGGCTTTCTCTATTTCTGTCTGAATTTCATTTTACTTATAAAATACACTAATAGTAAAAATAAGATCCATTCTGATGGAGGTGGGCTAAACCTTAATTGAAGTAATCTCATCAAAAGGTTCTCATCAAAAGGTCCTATGTACAGTGGGTTCACACCCACTGGAAGGGCTTATGTTTAAGAACATGCATTTTGGGGGACTATATAGCTCTAAACCACCACAGGCACAGGCATGCAAGTACCCTGTATGTGCACAATGTTTACTCTGCTACCCCCTGGAACCAGGAAAATGGATCCACACTTGTAGTTTTATCAGCTCCACCTTAAGCTGGTAAGGGAGTGGGGGAATGGGTCCACAAGGGCACCATGAGGAGCCTTTCTAATGATTTTTAAATTGCCCTTTTCTTGATTCAGTATGTGCCCTATTGATGCAACCCTTTAGTTTTCTTTTCCATAGGTTTAAGAATGATATTTTTGAAAATTTTTGCTTATTAGTCAATGCTTCTGTTGGGGTTGGAGCATTGATATGCCTCACTCCTGCATCTTGAACTTTACTTTTTCAACACATGGTAATAAATTTTAATAACTTTTTAAATTTACATGCTCCAAAATATACTTGAGCTTTTTTCAAATTCACTGTTAATATGCTTGGAAATACTTTGTTGTTTTCATACGTTCTTTCAAGATTTATAATTAGTACCACATCTGGGTTTATTCCAAGTCTAATTATTCTCAACTACTGAGGCAAGACCTTTGTTAATATACTACCCAATGTTCCTAGAATTATGAGGTGTTCCATTCTGACTGTGAGGTACAGACACAATTCCCAGCCATGTAGGAACACCAAGCATTGTTAACTCTAAATATTTTGCATAATTTGCTATTGGCTTTGGGTTGTTTCCTCATTCTATCAATCCACATTCTGAACAGTTGAATTTAGTTTGTATATATCATGCTCCTTGAAGATTTAATACTGCTATGACTCTTCCTAAGAATAAAGGTATTCACTTATGTAATCACCTTATGTACAGTTATCAAGTTCAAGAAACTTAACATTGATATAAAGCTTACAGTCTATATTCCAATTTTTTTTCATTCATCCCAATAATATCCCTTTGAGCCTTTCTCTTCCCTTGGTAAATCCCCACCAGGATCACATATTGCTTTTGATTTTCATTGTCTCTTTACTTATGCCTGCCTTCTTTCTTCCTTTCATCTTTCCCTTCCTTGTGGAAGCATGTATATATATATATATATATCATAAGTTTTTCCATCTCAAACCTTCCAAAGCATACCATTCAGTGGGATTAATCATATTCATAATGTTGTACCCTCACCACATTCCATTACTAAAATTTTCTCATCTCTGCAAAAAGAAAGACTAAACCCATTCTGCATTAGGAAGTCCCATCCCTGGCAACCTGTATTCTAATTTTTGTCTCGATGTGCTTGTACATTTTCTGGCATTTTCATTGTAGATAACAGGGGGCTTAAATCTTTAACAATCTTTATGATTTGATACCAACTTAATTTCCATAATACACACAAAATATGCCCCTAGAACCCCTCAATCCACCCAACTTTATGTAGTTCTTATCATAAATTACATTTTATGCAGTATGAGTCCAAAAACCACTTATCATTACATTTTTTTATATTTGCCTTTTCATCCTGTAGGAAGTAAAAAGTACAGTTACAAACCAAAAATACAATAATACTGGCATTTACTCTCACCAGAGAGCTTTATTTCTTCATGCAGCTTCAATCTATTATCCATTGTCCTTTTCTTTTGACCTACAGAACTTCATTTAGTATCTCTTGTAGGGCCAGTATAGTGGTGATGAACTTACAGAGCTTTTGTTTATCTGGGAATGTCTTAATCTTTCCCTCATTTTAGAAAGACAGTTTTGCCATAAATAGAATCCTTGGTTAGCAAGTTTTTGCTTTCAATACTTTAAACATGTCATCTTACTGCCTTCTTGCCTCCATGGTTTCTGATGGGAAATTAGCACTTAATCTTATTGAGACTCACTTGTATGTGACATTGCTTTTCATGGCTTTCAGAATTCTCTCTTTATCTTTGGCATTTGACAGTTTGATTATAATATGCTGTGGAATGGGCCTATTTGAGTTTACCTTGTCAAAAGAATGTTAAGCTTCTTAGATGTGTATCTTCAAGGTTTTCATTAATTTTGGGAGGTTTTCAGTCATTATTCCTTTGAATATTCTCTCCTTTCCTCAGACTGAATGATTTCAATTGTCTTATTTTCAAGTTCTCCAATTCTTTCATCTGCCAGGTCCAATCTGCTGCTGAAACCTTCTAGGGAATTTTTAATTTGTTACTCTGGTCTTCAGCCCTGTTTGGTTCCTTTTTAAAATTGCCATAGCTCTACTGATATTCTCTTTGTGTTCATCTATTGTTTTCCTGATTTCTGTTAGCTACTTGAGCATACTGAGAACCTTTTTTAAAAAGTCTTTGGTATATCCCAGGTTTGGTCCTCCTTACTGACAGTTTCTAGTGCTATACTCTTCTCCTTTGCCTGGGCCATCATTTCCTCTTTCTTTGTATGGGTTGTAACCTTTTGTTGAAACCTGGACATTTTGATATTTTAATGTATTTTCACTGGAATTTTGACTCTGGGGTTGCTGTTCCTTATGTTTTTATCTAACTACTATTATGAAAGAGCTTTTCTTGAATGCCATGAACTAACAAAAGAAAGGAAGAGAAGAAAGAGAGGGAGGGAGGGAGGAAGAAAGGAAGGAAGGAAGGAAAGAAGGAAAAGAAGGAAGGAAAGAAGGAAAAAAGGGAAGGAATGAAGGAACGAAGGAATGAAGGAAGGAAGGAAGGGAGGGAGGGAGGGAGGGAGGGAGGAAGGAAGGAAGGAAGGAAGGAAGGAAGGAAGGAAGGAAGGAAGG
>JAKSZT010014497.1:2259474-2270798 GCA_026826555.1 Tolypeutes matacus | reverse complement strand
GAAGGAAGGAAGGAAGGAAGGAAGGAAGGAAGGAAGGAAGGAAGGAAAGAGAAAGAATGAAATCACCTTTCCCATTCATTGCAGACTGATTTTGCTAATGCTCTGCTTCAGGGCTTACCCATACAATCAGTTAAGGCAATAGAACCAGGCCAAAGGTTATGGGCCTCCCTGATCCTTTCTGAACTTGTCTAGTCTTGTGCATGTATGTGACCCTAGAAACTTCCTTATAAACACAGTCCCAAATTTCCTCTCTTTCCTAGGAAATAGTTTCCACATGGTCCCAGCCATTGCACTGAATGCCCTACAGTCAGCAATGTCTTATCCCAGACAACAGGACTTAACTGCTCTCCCATATGGCATTCTGTAGGACAGCTCTGTAAACTATTTTCTACATGCAGAAGTTCTGGGGTGGTGACTTCCTGAGGCTTCAACCAGATAGGTCCATAACCCTCCAAATATGTGTAGAAAGGTTACTCTAATCCCTCCAGAACCAGGAACAGGGATCTGTGCATTGGGAGCATGGGCCAGCTCTGAGTCCAGCCAGTGAGGGCAGGGGAGGGGGTAGCCAGGGAGCCAGAAGATTCTATCACTTTTAAATAACTTGCCCTGTTACTGCAGTCCTTTAATTGTTCTGGAGCTTTGAGAAAGTTTTTTTCTGCCAGTTCCTGATAGTTGTTCAAAGCTTCCCTGGGTGGATGGAGCCCTGGCCATCTTATTTAGGGAGGGGACTGGTGAATTGATAAGACAGAAATAATACGTGCTGAGATTGTCTTTCTGAAAAAATTCCCATAATTTTTCGGGATCCCCAGGTTCTTGAAGGCATAGCCTGCAAAATCAATACCTTTTCCCTTTCCTTCTTTTCTTTTAGTCTTAATTCCTGCTGCCTCTTTCTCATATCTTGAATTCTTCTGATGTGTTACTATGACAATACAGGTTCTTCCAACTCAAAACTTCAGTTCTTTGCATCGCTGGTCCAAATGTTTCTTGGGTAATATTCTGGGCACACTGGTAGTCAACAGATGCAAATAATCTTCAAAACATTTGAGCAGAAATGTTGCAAATGCAGGCTTCCACAAGCAAGCTGCTCAGTTTGAGTTTTCCTAAGCAGGCGGTAGCTTCATTGAAACAGAGACCACATAATTTCACTGGCTAAAGGCTGGCTAAAAGCTTGAGAAAATTAAAAGTAATAAATAGACATGTTCGTACCCGCCGCCGCAAGGAAAATAAACAATGATTGGTTTGGAAAATACATTTCGGTGAGGCCACAGTCGCCCTCAGGAGGTAACAGCCGAAGAAGGGGCTCAAGGAGCCAGAACAGGACCAGGTTTATGTAGCGCCTCCTTAGCCGCTGATGCCGCACCAGGACTTAGGTTTCATCCTCAATCCCTCCTCATGGTAGTGCCTGGGCCACCTCTAACGGGCCTGGGCCATGTGCCCAGCTGTTGCTGAGGGCTCCATTATCCGGGAGCTTTATTCGTTATCACAAGTGGTGGTAGCTTTCTAACCAGCGGATGCCCCTGGTGTGGATTGCACCAACGGAGGGGAGGAGTGCGCAAATGGAAGCCAGGTACGGAGGACTGTCACCCGCGTGGATGCAGCCTTTGGTAAAAGGAGACCGCATGTGGCCTGGTGCCTGCATCCGCTCTTTTTCCTGTCCTCTTGATTTTTTTTTTTCTTTTCTTTTTTTTTTTTTTTTTTTTTTTGAGAATTCTTATCCCTGGATTAGATAGAAGTGGTGTACAAAGTTTGATAGTAATTCTTGTATTGTTTGTCTGTGCTATAGTTCTTTGATCTTTATTTTCTTAATATGCTTTTGCACAGCTGATGTCCCATCCAATTACTTAACAAAACTAGATGAAAATCTGACATATTACTTGAAATGACCTTGGCAGGAAACACGATTTACAATGACAATAGTTCAAAGAGAGGTGGAGATTTCAATTGATCATACCTAAAGGCAGTAATAATTTACATGTCAGCTCCGGCAGAAGAAACAAAAGGTGGCAATATTTCATATGAAAGGATAGTGTGATGATGATGCATGCAATGAACACTAGTATAACACCTATAATAAGATGTCAAAAAGCCACGGCTAATAATCCAAATAAGAATGAAATAATAAAATACAGTCCATTATCCAGATGTTGACAGAGAAAGAGGAAAGAGGAAACAAGAACACATGACACTCAAAGAAGTAGGAAGATAGATTTAAAGACAAACATATCAGTAACTGTTTAATGAAAATGATCTAAGAAACCAATCTAGGTATGGCATAAAGAACTTTCAACGATAGGCTGTCCTTTCTTTCTATCTTACAACTATCATTGCCATATATTTTTACTTCTATGTATATTTTTAAAAACTTGATACATTTTATGTTTGCTTTATGTAGCTATTTTAAATATATTTAAATAAGAAAAATAAAATTTATAATTTCCCAAATAATTTTCATTTATGTTGCTCTTTATTCCTTTGTGTAAATCCAGGTTAGCATTTGCTATAATTCCCTTCTCCCTGAGGGTTATTACTTAACATTTATGTAGTGTAGGTTATTGATGATGAATTTTTTCAGCTTTTGTATGCTTGAATGTGACTTTATATTACTTTATTTCTGAAAAACATTTCTCTAGGAATAGAATTCTCAATTAACAGTTTTATTGTTTGTGTTTTGCTTTGTTTTGATTTTTTTAACTTTTTTTTTTAACATTAAATTTTTTTTTTTAAAGATTCTTAGATTACACAAATGTTACACAAAAAATATAGGGACTCCCATATGCCCCGCTGCCAAACCCTCTCACATAAACAACATCCTTCATTAGTGTGGCACATTCATTGCAATTGATAAATGCATCCTGGGGCATTGCCATTGAGCATGGACCATAGTTCACATTGTAGTTTACACTCTCTCCCACACAATTCTGCAGGCTATGAGAAGATATATAATGGCCTATATCTGTCAATGTAATGCCATTCCCAAGTCCCAAAAAAACCCACACATTATAACTGTCTTTCCCTCCCCCTGCCCCCAGAGCCTCCAGTGGCCACTGCCTCCACATCATTGCTGTAATTTCTTCCATTGCTAGAATCACAAGTCTATAGTAGAATACCAGTAAATCCACTCTAGACCATAGTTCATTCTCCAATTCTGAGGATTCTGGGGTGGTGATGTCCACTCCACCTCTAATTGAGAGGGAGCTTCAATCCCATACAGCCGATGGATGGGACTCTCTTGCTTGCAGTTGTACGCTCTCTCATTTCCTTGCTATGGTGGTTGTTAGTTGTCCTGGGTGAGTCCAATGAACTAGAGAGTAGGTTTTGCAACTCCACTGAGGCTCAGGGCCTAGCTAACACGTGGACAGCCAAAGACTCAAGTCTCTTTGATGTATACCTACCAAATCCAGCACCAAGTATAGGTTCAAATAGAAGTGATAGATAAGCCATGTGTAGAGAAGTGATAACTGAGTCCAACTCTGTCACTCTCAGGAGCACAAACTCCAAAGTAGGGTCAACTGACAAGGTACCAAACCCCAGAGTTATCTGCCCTAACCATAGGATCTGGGTGTCTCCAGAGCCCTCAGGAACCCCACTATTTGAGATAGTATTCACTTTTGCAGTCTGTGAGATCTTTCAATACTTTAAAGATGTAAAGATGTTGCCCAAATTTCTCCTGGATTTGCCGATGATAAATATTTTAACATCCTTAGCTTATTTACTGTGCATATAAATTGTTTTCTATGAATGGTTAGAAGCAATTTGACTATGATATGTATTGTTTCTTTTTTCCTTTATGCTTATATTACCTGGCTTTTTTTGTGCTTGAATGATAATCATTTTCATCAAATTTGGAAAATAATTGGCCATTATGTTCTTATTTCTCCTATGCTTTGTGGATTAAAATTACATGTATATTAGAAATTTGAACCAGCCTCACAGTTCATTGATACTCTGTTTATTTTCTTGATACATTTTTTAGTTCATTTTGGATTTCAATTATTATGCCCTCATGTTTCTTATTTTGTTTTGCAATGTCTCATATGGCATTAATTACATCCATTGAATTTTTTATCTCATACATTAAAGTTTCCATATCTCATAGTTCAACTTGGGTTTTTTAAATATTTTTCATGCCTTTACTTCACTTGCTCAAATCTCCCTTCACCTTATTGAAAAAAGGAATAGTTACAATAACCATATAATTGTCTGTTTCAGTAGACATTATTATTATAATTGTTATTTCAGGGTCTGTTTCTACTGATTGATTGTTCACCAATTTTTAGGACATATTTCCTAATTCTTTATATTCAAAGAAACAATTGATTGGATTCTGACATTTTGCTTCTATTATTGGATATGATAGTTTTGTGTTCCTATAAACAGTTTTCAACTTTTCCATAAGAAGAAGTAGTTTGATCTTTTCTAGTTTCCTATTAAGCTTGTTAGCCAAGACCTGAGCATCATTTGTCTAAGGCTAATTTTGCCAAAATACTGAAGCAAAGCTGTTTATGTGGCTCCAAATACTGCCTCATGATTTAGGAGGTTTGCATTATGACTACCGGGAACAGGATCTATTCTCAACCCTGTGTGAACTTCATGGATTGTTTCCTAATTTTTGTATGATTTTTTTTACCCAATCATTTGTAGTTTCTTTACATGAATATGTTTATTAGTACTCAGCTTAGTACTTAAGGAGTATTTCAGTAAATCTACTAGTTCTCTGTGAGTCTCTCTCTTCTCCATTCTCTTTGCTGTGAACTCTAGCTACCTAGGCATTCCCAGACAGCTTGCTCAACTCACTGAGATGACTGGGCTCCACTTGGGCATTTCCTTCAACATGTTCTATAAACTGTCTACAGACATTAATTTTAAACACTATTGGACTTGCCTTATTTCTTTCCATTCCATCAAAGAACACTGTTTTTTTTTTTTGTAGACTGATGCCCATATTTTGTTAATTTTTGTCAGTATATTTTAATTTTTTTCATTTTTTAAGGAGGATCGGTACATACAGCTACAGTTATCCTCAAAGAACAATTTCTGGATGCTTTCAATATTTTGTATTTTCATTAGATTTCAGCATTTTAGGATATTTCTATATGATGGTCTCTTTTTACTTATTTTGCATGGATTCAGAAAGTATTTTAAATTAAAGGTCAATGTGTTTCAGCAGTTTTTAAAATATTCCTAGTCATTAATTCTTCAAACATTTCTTGATCTCATGGTCTCTCTCTCTCTTCCTGAAGGTACAATGACATGTATGTTAGCTCTTTTCACATAATGGTATTTATTAAATTTTTCAACTATTTTTATTTCTAGTTTTACCACAGTCTATATGCTATTTCCCTGTTATCCAGTTCACTTAACTTTTCTAGTGCTATATCAAAAAATGCTCGTAACTACATACCTTAAATTATTTTCAACTATTGTGTTTCTCAGGTGAAATTAATCATCATCCTATATTTCTTGATCTAATATTTCCATTATATTATTGAACATATTTATCAGTTATTTTACACCTTTTATCAGCTCAATCTAATACTTATAAACCTTCTGTATATTTTTGTTTATTATTATTATTGTAATGTTCCCATCTTTACTTTCCTTTTTTTTCAAATTGACAAAATAATTGACATAATTGATAATTATCCTTTTGTTTTCCAGCTTTAATGTATGAAAAACAAATTAGAGTCTCCAGGTAATATTTTCTCCATCCATAAACAATTAAAACTATTATTTTTTAGAACATAGGAAGAGTGTGGGTCATATTAATATTAATTACAGATAAAACTGACTGGATGCTGGGTTTGACTATTCTTAAGGCTCAGTATACCTGTATTTTTTGCCACTGCTAAAGTATTCACCTAAAGGTCTTAAAAATGATTGTGTTGTTTGTCTATTGTTATTCTTTCTACTGGTACCCTGAATTGTAGTATTTGTCTCCTCAGCCCTGTGACTTTACTAAAAACTAAGCTATGTCCTTGAGATGCTTTCATAAATTCTTATCCTTCCAACATTTCAGAGCTTATAATTTTGCAAGGCTATGTAGAAGAAATTATGTTGTGTGTCTGTTTCAGTTACCTGGCACTTCTTTCTTTCCAGGATTTCCTTAAAACTACATATTTACATCTCTAGCCCTGTGGAATTACCTACAAATCTGTTCTTTATCTGTAACATTGTAGTAGGCCTCAGTTTTGACAGAGTTAGTTTTTCAATGAAATTTCCTATTCCCTGATTCATTACACACCTTCAGGGAAAAATAAATTGCAGGAAACTACCTTTTTGTCTTCTATTTTTCCATATATGAATATTGGTCATGATTATTCTTTTTGGTTCATCAACATTCCAACACTTTAAGCATTTTTTAAAAATTTTTATCTTGGTTTTCTATGTATTCTTTTGAGGACAGTTCTGTTATAAATGAATTAACATTTAAATTCAAAGTAATGATGGTTTTATTAAAATAGTTAAACTTAACACATATTACATTAGGTTCTGTACTTTAAAAAGTTGAATTACATTTTCACCATCTTTAAGGAGTTTAATGAACAGCATTGCATAAATTTATTATCATTTAATTAAGATGTTTTTTTAACCAAAGAAATGTTTTAAGAATTCAGAAATTGGTAAATTAAATCTAAGATAATCATGGGCATATTCAAGGAAATTTGGTATTTGGATTCTATTTAAAATCTTGCTAGGATTTTTGATAATTATATAAACAGTATTTTCTCATAAATATTTAGATAGACTTGGCAAAATATTCCCTTTGAAAAGATTATGGAAAATGTTATTATAAAAATAAATTAGTGGACTTCCGGGAAGATGGCTGACTAGTAAGACACAGGAATCTCTTCTCCTCCAGAAAAATAGCTAGAGGACAGGCTGAAATAGTGCTGAAAAAGATCTTCTAGGCTTTAGGACAGCAGGCAAAGGTTGCACACCACCCAGAGGAGAGAGGGATAAAGGAGGGAAATCGCGATGACAGACTATGAGTTGAAACTTGTGACTGCTGTTGGCACCCTCACTCATACTAAAGACACTTTAGAATTCTTGGGCCTCTGGGCCTGTGATTACAGACAAAGGGGCCTCCAGGGATCTACCACACCAGGAAAGGGGAAAGAGAGGGACACATCCTAAGGCTGACTCAGTTTTGACCCACAAATTTTGGTCAGCTGTGTCCCAAGAGCCCTTCCAGGACAGGTGGTTCTGTGCCATTCTTTGCCTTGGAGCCTGCAAGGGGTTAAAGATATACAACCCTCCCAATCTCCTCCTTTATTAATAGGAACTGATTGTTGAGGAGTCAGAGGGGAGTGGAAATATTTCCTAGCCTGGAAAAGGGAGGGAGCTGCCAGAGAAGGCTGGAGAACTGTCTCAGAGAAAGCTTGAATTACAAGGCTCCTAACCTACAGATAGGATGCTTTATCACATTGATCCAGCCTGTGTTGTAACAAATACACCCTGACCAGACATTGAACTGAGAGCTGCCAAAGAGCACCATCTCTTGGCAGAACAAGGAATTGCATGCAAGAAAATTAAAAATAAATAGAAGAGGTTTTTTCTGGCCTCTGTAGCCTCCCTGCTCAAGGCACTAGGAAGCAACTCTACAACCAATTACTGGGTCCAGTGGCAAGTTTTGAGCAAACAGCAGGACAATCCTAACAATCCAGGCCAAGCCAAAAATCAGAGCAGTGATAACCCACAGCCTCCTGCCACTAAATCCTTACAAAAAAGAAAGAGATTGAGTATCAGAGTAAACTGCATCCTAATCAGATGCCAAATATCAGCAAAAAATTATGAGCCATACTAAGAAAATAGAAGACATGGCCTAGAAAAGGAACACATCAAAGCCCCAGAAGAGATGCAGAAGTTGAGAGAACTAATCAATGAGATGCATACAAATTTCCAAAATCAAATTAATGAGTTGAAAGATAATATAGTTAAAGAGATAAATGACATCAAGAAGACATTGAGTAAAAACAATGAAGAATTTGAAATCCGGAACAGAAAGTAACAGAGCTCATGGGGATGAAAGACACAATAGGTAAGATCAAAAACACATTTGAGGTATACAACAGCAGAGTCAAAATGATAGAAGAAAGAATAAGCAACACTGAACACAGAACAGCTAAAATTGAAGAGAGAAAATAACAGAGTGAAAATAATGGAAAAAAATGAGCAGGGAATCAGAGAGTTAAATGACAACACAAAATGCAACAACATACGTGTCATGGGATTCCCAGAAGGAGAAGAGAAAGGAAAAGGGGCAGAAAGTGTATCTGAGGAAATAATAGCTGAAAATTTCATGAAAGAAATTAATTTACAGGTCCAAGAAGCAAACTGTATCCCAATCAGAATAAATCCAAATAGACCTACTCCAAGACACATACTACTCAGAATGTCAAATGTCAAAGATAAATAGAAAAATCTCAGAGCAGCAAGGGAGAAAGCAAACCATTACGTACAAGGGATGTCCAGTAAGACTTAGTGCAGATTTCTCTTCAGAAACCATGAAGGCGAGAAGACAGTCGTATGAAAGAATTAGGAAAATGAAAGAGAAAAACCTGCCTGCTGAGAATTCTTTATTCAGAAAAAGTGTCCTTTGAATATGAAAGTGTGTATAAAATATTCACAAAAAAACAGAAACTAAGAGAGTTTGCAAAAAAGAACCTACCTTGTCAGAAAATTTTAAAGGAAGCCTTAGTACATGAAAGAAAAAGACAGAGGAAAGAGGCTTGTAGGAGAATATAGAAGAGAGAATAGCAGAAAGGACAACCAAAAGAGTAAAAAGACTCACGAAAACAAGATGACATAAGAAAACCAAAGAATAAAATGGAGGAAGTAAATAGTGCATTTACAGTAATATCATTGAATGTGAATGGATTAAACTCCCCAATCAAATGATACAGGCTGATAGAATAGATAAAATAAAACATAAGCTATCCATATGCTGCTTACAAGAAACTCATCTTAGACCCAGGGATAAAAATTGGCTGAAAGGGAAAGGTTGGAAAAAGATATTCCACATAAATAGTAACCAGAAAAGAGCAGGGATAGCTATGCTAATATCAGATGAAACAGACTCTAAATGCAAAAATTATAATTATAAGAGATACAGAAGGCCATTATATCTTAATAAAAGGGACAATCCATCAGGAAGATATAACAGCCATAAATATCTATGCCAGGGTGCCCCAAAATCCATGACACAAACTCTGGCAAAACTGAATGGAGAAATAAACATTTCTACAATAATCATTTGAGACTTCAGCACTCCACTCACATCATTAAATAGAAAAACTAGACATAAGTTCAACCAGGAAACAGAACTTGAACAATATGAAAAACAAGTTAGACCTAACAGACATATATAGTACACTGCATCCAAACTCACCGGGTTATACACTCTTCTCAAGTGCCCATGGATCTTTCTCCAGGATAGACCACATGTTAGGTCAAAGTGCAGCTCTCAGTAAATATACAAAGATTGAAATTATATAAAACACTTGATCAGGTCATAATGGAATGAAACTGGAAATCAATAATAATAGACAGAAAAAAAGTAAATTTGCAAAACACACTCCTAAATAATCAGTGGGTGGAAGAAGAAAAGGCAAGTGAAATCAGTAAATATATTGAGACAAATGAAAACGAGAACACAATATCAAAACTTATGGGATACAGAGAAGGCAGTCTTGAGAGGGAAATTTATAGCCCTAAATGCCTATATTAAAAAGAAGAAAGAAAGAGCTAAACTCAACTAGATAAACTAGAAAAAGAACAGCAAATCAATCCCAAAGCAAGCAGAAGGAAAGAAATAATAAAGATTAGAGCAGAAATAAATGAAAATGAGAACAAAAAAACAAACAAGAGAAAATTAACAAAACCAAAAGCTGATTCTTTGAGAAGATCAATAAAATTGATAAACCACTAGCTAGACTAACAAAGAAAAAAAAAAAAAAGATAGAAGATGCAAATTAATACAATCAGAAATTAAAAGGGGGGAGTTACAAATGACCCCACAGAAATAAAAAGAATCATAAGAGGATATTATGAGAAACTATATGCCAACAAACCAGACAACCTAGATGAAATGGACAAATTCTTAGAAATGCACAACCAACCTACACTGATGCTACAAGTAATCCAAGAACTTAACAAACCAATCACATTTAAGGAGATTGAATCTGTAATCAAAAACCTCCCAGACTTTGCCCAGAGTTAAATGGAAGAGGAAGTGACAACTGAGCTGGGTTTTAAAAGTTGATAGGAAGTGAGGGGGCAAGATGGCGTTGGTGTAGGAGGGCGCACACTGCAAGCTCCCAGAGCAAGGCGGATTGGGGACGGGGTCCTGCCCGGGGGTCTGTGCTGTGCACGCGTGGAGTGAGAAGCTTGGGACATCTATCTGCACGGACCGGCGGCGTGGACCGAACGGTGGAGATTCGTGAGTTTTGAGGCTGCCGGTGGGGGTTGGCACAGGCGGCTGAGCCCCGCGGTTACGGAAATAAATAATAAAACGGCCATTTGGAGCCGCGGGCGGGGGTGAAAAAGTTTTATTTTCTGGGGAGCTGGCTGCCTGGCGCCCCTTGGACCTTGTGTGAGCAGAGCAAAAAGCTAGTCAGCACCCGGTGAACCGGAGGGGGGATTTTGGTCGGGGAACGGATCTGATCTCCCTAGCCACCCAGGGATAGGACCCGGGCCGCTGCAAAGCCAGGAGGAAGGGACACTTCCCAAAGAAGGGAGGGTTCGGTTGGAAGACAGGGAAGGGTATTTTATATTTTTAGACATCGATCTGGCTGCCTGCACCGCCCCATAGCTTTGGGGAGCAGATAAGCCGACCTGAAGCAGCACCAGGCTGAGAGCAGACGCGAATCTGCACTCAAACTGATTTACTGAGCAGCCCGGGGACGCTGGAGCTCGGCGCCAGAAGGGGCGGAATCCGCCGTCTTTAGCACTCCTCACTGACTAACATCAGAGTTTCAGCTAACCTGGGGAGTCCGGAAAGTGGGACGTGCTTGATTAATTTCCACGGGCCCAGCTAGGGTCCATTCCGTAAGGGGGTTGGTCTAGAGGAGGAATTATTTTGGGTCCTGCATTTGGCTAAAAAAAAAAAAAAAAGTGAGGTCACCTTAACAATTGAAAAATAAATTCTTTTTAATTTAGTTTAATAGCTAAAAGCTGCTTCAGGACCTGCATATAGAACCCTGTGGGGAAATTCATTGATAAACACAAGTAGGCAGGAAGGATCCACTTGGACCCTAGGGGTATCATTGACCCCCCTTGTTTCCTTCTTCTTTTTTCTTTTTTTTTTTTTATTTTTTTTATTTTTT
>JAKSZT010014497.1:2158162-2234474 GCA_026826555.1 Tolypeutes matacus | reverse complement strand
TATTAACAACAGAAAACTCATTCATGGTCCCCATGTCAATTTAAAATATGCTATAACTTGTTAACTGAATCCAGTTTATTGCACACAATCTATAATTATCCTTAGTTGTTAGATATCAGATGTTCACATATCTGTGATTGTAGGCATGAGGAAGTTCATTGAAGCAAAATTAAGAAATTAAGCATACCCCTCAGTCAAAACCAAAATTCGATAATTATTTCAAATTCTTAAAATTATTTCATACTAATGTATTAATATGTACATTTGTGTGTGTTTTATATATGCTCTAGTATTTATTATAATATTTAAAATATGCTGATTTAAAAGTTTTAAATATATTTTATAAATATACAATTTTAAAATTTTGTTGATTGATTTCACAAGTGACATGTATCATTTTAATTTCTAATAATAATTAATTGTATATATGTCTATATACATTTATTATATATGACAAAATATAAGTTTTCACAGGAGTCAGACAACAGTATGAGACAAAGTAAATTCAGAATAAGCAGAATTACTCTAATAAACATTGGGAAGCACCTTTAGAATGGCAAAAGGTAACAAGGTTATTTCAGTAAGTTGCAAAGATTTTTATTGATACCATTACTAGTTAATATTTTAATACAGAAGAATGAATTTTAAAAGACATGATTAATAATCCCTCAATTCAGGTAATCCAGGTTGATATTTTAAAATAAAGAAATTGCCAAAGGAAAAAGTAAGTTCCTTGCCGTTCACCAACTACTTGTTATTTAGAAAAGCCTTTAAAGATACATTTTCATAGTTTTGAAGTTTTTTAAATTTGAAAACTTATTTTGGGTTATTTATACTTTATTTCTACTTAATGTTTAATAATATTTATGCTACAGGGAATTTATTTGATATACTATCTTATTCCATCATTATCAATTCAACACATTTTGGAAATTTCACACTAGGTATTTGCCACGCATTACATATAAGGGACAGTATATGTAAAAGCAATCTACAATTTGCAACTTTATATACAAATTCTCAAAAATAACTATTTTTTTTAAAAACCAACAAATGAATAGGAACAATAATCTGTATTATTGAAAAATTCAAATTTTAATTGTTGGAATGATTTTATTTCCAACTAAAATTGAGATGATTCTATTCATATTTCTGTATGTATATCTCATAACATTTGAAACATAATAATTCAACTTACATCACAAGTTTTACAAGATATTGTGGTAAATATGAACACATAAAATAGAATGAGGCTTAGTGAAACATTTTTACAGCAATTTACATGATTTTAAAGATGTATCTGTATTGATAGCATTCTGGGAGATTAAAACATCTTGCAAATTGTTTTTATACTATATATTTCACATGTTTTTCACTTTCTTTATTTGTCAGAAAATTCTAGTTGAATATATTTGTATTCATGCATTCTATAGTCTCTCTAACAGTGTTAGCCTCCTTTATGAAGTCTAGAACCTTGCTGTGTAGATCAGCTTATGGCAGATTGTAGATACTCAGTCAAAATATGTTGAAATAACATAAATAATAAATTAATTTGATCACCCCATCAACTTTGTGTAATAGGTTATCTTATACAAAAGGAAGCAGTGAGGACAAGAGTCAAATTTGCTTCCTCATATTGCTACTCATTCTAAGTTGATTCATCAATAAAATGATTTTTCCATCCAAATGGAGATGAAACATTCCTGAAGAATTAATAATTTTCAATTATATGTATATTAATATGAAAGAATATAATTAGTTACTTTCACTATGGATACAATTCTACATGAGAGAAAAACTGCTTAATGTTGAGAAACATTAAAAATACTCCAATTTACAAGCACAAGATGAGTTTTTAAAAATATTTTAATTATTTTGTTAATTTATGAAAAGTAAGCAACTCCTTCCTGCTGGCCAAATGACTATTGGGTCTAGAGCATGTCTCCATAATTCATAGCCTTGAGATTTTGTGAAATGTTTAAATCTGCGCTTCAGTTTCCTCTTTTCTGAAGTGGAGATTGATAATATTACAAATTCAGCCTGACTTTCATAATATATAAAGGAAATATGAACAGTATTGAATGCAACCCCTGGCACAGAGCAAGTACTTAATTCATACAAACAAGGTGAATCCTTATGCAATAACATTTTTATGACCTAAATGCAATTAATTGATTTGTGGTGCAAAACCATAACATTCCCTTTTATTATTTTTTTTTCTAAAAGATACTTAGATTACATAAATGGACTGTTGCACAAAAGATGCAGGGATTCCCATATGCCCCAGTCCCCACAGCTCCCGCACCCTCCCACATAAACATCCTTCATTAGTGTGGCACATTCATTGCAATTGATAAACACATCCTGGGGCTTTACCATTAAGGATGGACCATAGTTTTCGCTGTAGTCTACACTCTTCTTCCACACAGTTATGCATGTTATGTGATGATATAAAATGGTCTATATCTGTCATTGCAATGTCACTCAGGATGATTCCCAAGTCTGGAAAAAACCCTCATATTACAACTGCTTTTCCGTTTCCATGCCCCCAGAGCTCCAGTGGGCACTGGCTCCACATCAATGTTGTAATATCTTCCATTGCTAGAATCACAATTTGTCTATAGTAGAATACCAGTTACTGGTATTCTACTATATCATTCCCTTTGAATCACATTATGGGTAAAGAAGTAGCCTATAAAAGATCATCAGCAGGAAATCATTTATTTGAAAGAAATAATTATTTATTGCTTTCTGAATATGTAGAAATTTACTATTAAAAGTAGACAAAATCATCATGGAGTCAACAAGTAGAGATGATAAAAACATACTATTATGTTCTATATTTTTACACAGTATAAGTAACTTTAGAAATTAGTGTAAGATAAGTACTTGAGGGTTTAGAATTTGGTAGATTAAATATTATATCACCAGGGATTGTTGTAATGCTTTATTGAGGTATAATTTGCATCCTATAAAATTCACACATATTTTAAGTTACAGTTCAACAGATTTTAGTAAATTTATACTGATGTAACCAATTACTAACTCCAGTTTAAAAGTCCCAAAAAGTTCCATCATGCCCAAATGTAGTCAATCCCCAATTCAACCCCAATGAAAGTAAATAACTGATCTGCTTTTAGTCTTTATAGCTTTGACATTTCATGTTTGCAAATTATAGGACTAGAACTGAATTTCTTAATCTAAATATTTTTCAAAAAAACCCAATAAGATATGTCAATTTTTAATGATTTTTTTAAATTTTAGAGTATATCTACAGTAAAGTTCACTTTTAAATTTGCTACATTTTAACATACATTTACAAATGTAACCATTACAATCATCAACATATATGAATTTCCATGACTTTCCTTTTCAGTCCAACCTTTCCCTTCTGATAACCATTAATATGATTTCTAATTCAATAATCTGAGTTTTCTAGAATGTCATCTAAATGGAAACATGCAGCATGAAACTTTTTGAGATTCACCCATATTAATGCATAGTTTTTCATTAAATGGATGTACTAAAGTTTGTTTGTACATTCACCTGTTGATGAACACCAGTCTCCCCAGTTGTGCCTTAATATTTAAATTGTTACATATATTCAAATAGAGCTCTTTGTTTGAACATGTACTTTTTTCATGAACATATACTTTTATTTTTATGAGAAAAATAACTTGGTGCAGGGCTGCTGGATCATGTGGTGAATGTATCTTGAACTTTTTAAGAAGCTATCAAATTATTTTCCAAAGTGACTGTAATTGTGCATCTTCAACAATGATTGAGGGCTTCACTTGCTTATTATTGGCCAGTGTTTTATATTATTGATATTTTAAAAAAATTTTCCATTCTAGTAGGTATGTGATGATTTGTATTATTGACTTTAATAAGCATTTCCCTAGTGGTTATTGATGTTGAATATTGTTGTATTTACATATTTTTCAGCTTTATCTCTTTCTTTAATAAGTGTAGCTTTGAATATTTTGCCCATGTTTTATTGGATAGTTTATCTTCTAACCATTGACTTTTTAAAAATTTTTGTCAAAATTGAATTTATTTATTTTTTATCTTTTCTGTTTTTTGTGTCTTATCTAAGAAATCTTTTAGGGTGCAAGGTCATAAAATTTTATTTTATGGTTCCTTCTATTAACTATAGTCAATTTTTAGTTAACTTTTGTGTATGGTGCAATGTAGGTATTGCATTTGTATTAATAAGTATGTCCAATTGTTCTGGCACCATATATCAAAAGTAACATTCTTTCCATTGAATTACCTTAATAGCTTTTTTCCAAAATTAATTGATCATATAAGCAGGGTCAATTTGTAGATGGAGTTTGTCGTATTTGATATAAATATATGTAACTTGATTTTTGTAAATCAACAGTAACCCTTAACATCAGATAGCTTGTATACACTAGTGTTTCACTTTGTCAAATTTGTTTTCTTTTGGCTATTCTCTGCCCTTTGAGTTTCCATGTAAATTTTAGAGTTAGCTTGGAAAACTATGCAACAAAAAAGACTGTTGGGAATAGTAAAATTATAATAATATTCTTTCTTTAACTGTAACAAAGAAACCACACTAATGCACATTGTTCATAATGGGGCAGGGTATATGGGAACCCTGCATGATTTTTCTGTAAACCTACAACAACTCAAATAAAAAAAGAAATATGTTAAAAAATTTTAAAATACAAACACTTTGTATTATTCAGAAAAAAAGGAGAAATTCCTGTATAATGATTATTGGTACCATAGAAGTGGGCAGCAAAAAAAATAAATAAATAAAAGATTGCCGGGATTTTGTTTGGGGCTGCATTACTTGAAAGAGTCAGTTTGGGAAAAACTGACATCTCAAAAAAATTATTGAGTCTTTCATACATAAACGCAATCTTTCTATTTAGAACTTTTATTTCTCTGATAAATGTTTCTACTTTACAGCAAACAAAATTTGTACATAGGTTTTTCTCTAAGTAGCTCATTTACTGATGCTATTTTAAATGGTACTACTATTTGTTTAAATTCAATTTCCATTTGATTTATTGTTAATACATGATCTTGTAACTATGGTAAACTAACTTATTAGTGATAAAACGTTTTTGTTTTGTGTGTGTATGTGTATATTTGGGATCTTCTATATAGACATACTGCCTTCAAATAAAGACATTTTCCTTTTTCCTTCTATGACTTTTGTTTACTTTTACCACCTTATGACATTAGCTAGACCTTCCATACCTTCATTCTTCAAGAAACTAAAATGATAAACGCAGATTCACTGGAAAATATAGTGGAACTTTCCTCAGCCTCAAGATGCTTAGAAGACAAAATGAGCTCACAATTATAGTGTACACAAACAGGGCTCATGCATGAGGCCCCAAGGCAAAGGGGGATAAATAAAACCTAAGTCAAACCTTAGGTTAAAGGAATAAATTTAATTTTTAACTTTAAAAATTGCCAGTTTCAGTTTAATTGTGTAGGATATCAAACAATGTTTGTGAATGTAAAAAGTCCTTATATTAATAAATGGTGTACATTCCTTAAGGTGCTCCTTGTGTATACCTTCTTCAGAAATCTTGCAAGGATAAAAGTTATATTGCTACATTCTTGGTGGTTTTAATTTATAAGCACAACCCTGATATTTACCTATTTATAAACAGATAAGATAGAATTAATAGAGTACATTTTCAGTGTTTCATTTAGAGGTGTCATGTTCAGTCTTGATATTTCTATAGTTTGGAAAATGTGCTATATGCTGTTATTTTAAGACACAAAAGCATTTCTCCTGAAAGTAATTTTTGGTATTCCTAACAGTGCCCACAATTCAAAAGAAAGGTGAAATAGTTACTTTCATATGCCAAGAGCTGTCCCTGTGAATTTTAGATATGCATATTACTTTGAATTGTAGGGAATCTACCATAAAAGCAATGTGCTGGGTTTTGTGAAAGAAACTAAAGTATATAACATTTCTCATTATCTGTAACACTGCCTAATAAACCACGCCAAAACTTAGAATTTAAAAAAAAAAAAATTGTTGTTCTGCATGATTCTGTATATAGGTAAAGTTTCTGCTGGGCTTACTTAATATGACAAACTGTAGTTGAAGGATTGACTGGCTGTGCCTCAAGGTCCAAGATGGTCCCACACATGTAACTCAGAGTTACTGTTGGATAAGAGTTTTTCTTTTCCTCCATGTGTTTTTTTAAATTGAAGTAGATCATTCATACATGAACATACATCAACAATGAGTATATAGTAAAAGTTGTGAACCTACAAGATAAACATGCATAACATCATACAGGGGCTACATACATTACCCCACCACCAATACCGCCAATGTTTTTATATTCTAGGCTTCTTCATAGCATGGTAGTTTCATGATATTATTTTAGGAAAATGAATGTGGAAGCTGTACAGCCTCTTAAGGCCTAGAATTTGCACTCCAGTACTTGCACTACATCCTTTCTCAAACATTCTATTGGTCAAAAAGAATCACAAGGCCAGCCCATATGCAAGGAAGAGAAAAGTATACCTTTGGATGGGAGATGACGTAAAGCCACATGACAAAGGGATATGAATGCACAAATGGGGGGAACTAGTGGATATTGAACAATCTATACACCCTTTCTAACAAACACTTTTTCCCTTTTAGGGAGTTATGCAAATATGTTTTCAAATAAATAAATGAAATGAAAATAGAAAAATGTATAAGCCTGGTTTGAAATGGGGAGAGGGTGGTTCCTTGACTACAACTCTTTCCAGAGATAGTCCTGCATTGACTGCACCACATTTTTCATAGGGACAGCTTTCCTCCATGAGGTCTACAGGGAAAGCCCTTGAAATTGCCTATGGTTGGACTTGAAACATATTACACTGAATTGTGGCCAGAGCCAAAATCTTTAAATAATGTTTTCTTGATGAAGTAAGTGATAAAATTTCTATCTTTGGGTTTAAAATAAAATATATTATTATAAATTTACCATGAAAACAATCTCATAATATCAAAATGAAATATTGGTGGTAGTAGCTGTACAAATAGTTATGGAAATAATATTTGTAAGGTCAACAATAGTGGGAGTAGTGGTACTTTAATTCTCATATTCCAGATAAGAATTTTGAAGGCAATTCAGTTAGTTACTATTTATATACTGCATAGATGTGTGACTTTATGGAATATGTGAGTCTTATGAATGATTTAGAATGACATCTAAAAAAACTACAAAATTTAAGATAAGAGTTATTCTAAGTATACAAGAAGTGGAACAAGTTTTAAATGCATGCTCCCATGCATTCATGCTGAGAGTCTTCATATATCATCACTTAATAATATGTAGAATTAGGAAAACTAAATCCCATTTTATATTCCTGACAGGAATTAAACAAATTGGAAAAATACTTTTTTTGAAGTCATTTTCTGCACTTCATTTATTTCCATTTTCTAAATAAAAATTTTATTCTAAAAATTCTTTTGGAGAGCTTTAACCTTTTCAATTAGAGAAGCAGCATAAGATGTATGGCTACCCTTCTAACAATTACAGCCCCCCTCAAATTCATGGGCCTTTTTGACAGCTATTTTGTTATCCCAGCCAGTTATTATTACATGCATGCTCAGAAATAAATCCTTAGTGAATTAATGAGTATCTCCTTCTCTTTTAATACCAGAAGTTATCCAGTAAAAATTAGAATTCTTCCATATTTATCTATATTAATAAAAGGAGCAAATTTAAATGGCCAAATAAATACATTTAATCTTTAGAGAAGATATATGCTTGAGAGAGAGAAGCCAATAAAGTAAATTATGTAGGAATGGGCTTTTCATACTCATGACAACAGACCTCGCTGTTACTTTTTTCTTTTTTCTGTATTTGGTCATTCATGGATTTTAGTTTGAGAGATCATTTTATTGAGTAATTCCATCAAAATCTTCACAAGAAAATAATTTTTAAAAGTAAATTAAGTAATTTTGAATTAGGCTAAACAACATAAAGTTGAAGAGCACTCTATCACAGCCTGAAGAAATTTTCCTTCTTTGTTTTCCCCATGGCTTCCTTTATCTGCTTATTCCACATACTATATATGATCAGATTCACCAGGGGAATTGTGGGATCTTTATTTTATAAAATGGAAAATTATTATGTCCTGAAATATAGCAGAGGTTGCAGGTGGTCACTATAAAGAAGTGGGGGACACAAGTGGACAAGGCTTCAGCTCTATCTTCTCCATTTGGAAACTTGAGCACAGTCAGAAATATATTAATATGGGACATGGCAATGAACAAAAAGCAGGCAACACCAAACTCCATGGAAGATAAAAAAGTAGAATCTCATTGATGAAGCTGTCAGAGTAAGTGAACCTCAGCAGAAAAGGGATGTCAAAGAACTGTTGGACCACACGGGGCAGACAGAAATACAACTACAATGTGTTACCAGTGTTCACACCTGCACAGACCAGGCTACTGGATATGGAGGTCAATGTCATCTAGAGGCAGACTCAAGTATTCATGGCCACAGGATAGTGAAGGGCTGACAGATGTCCACAGAATGCTCAAGGACCATAACATTGAGGAACATCAGCTCTGCAGTAGGCAACAAAAACACAAGCAAGTTCCAAGCTGTGCTTTGAGCTATAGAAATGGCCCTGCCTACAAGCAGGAAGATGACAGTGACAGAAAGATAGCACATGTCTAGAAGAAAATATTTCTAAGGAAGAAGTGTATCTGTTATGTAGGCTTAAGTCAGTGGTATTTATTGGTACACTGAGTAGTTTCCTCATTGGGGTAACCAACTGCATCAGTAGGAATACCATGACAGAAAAGATTCTGAGGTCCCACACCTCGGAGTATCTCATGAGCAAGAACTGAGTTACTGTGGTGGGGCTGGACATCTTTGGGTCATCTGCTTTGACATGGAGAGCAAAAACAAATCATCATTGGAATATTAGCAGCATGAATTTAATATAAGAAATTAAATTAGCTAAAGTGTCTTCACCTTATTTTTTTCTTATGCTATATTGTACATTTTGCATTTGTTTGAGGGGAAATGCATGCTACTTTATGCCTACTTGTATGTTCTTTTTTTTTTTTTTTTTTTTAATTATGCTCGATTTATAAAATAACCAAACAAAACGCTAAAGGAATACTTTGGTGTTTCTACATTATAGAACAGGGTTCCGGCTGCAGGTCTGAGTTTTAGTGCAAAGTCCTCAGGGACTCAGGTCCCTCAAGATGTTCATGCATTTATTATGTCCATAACATCTTGGGAATGTGGAAACGCACAGGACAAGTTCCTTACCCTCAAAGCGGCTATATCTCATTGTATGGATGAAGCAGAGACACAGGGAAAGTTCAAACAGGAACAAAAACTGGGAATATAACTAATAGCTAAATGGTACATAACCCTCAGTCAGTCACTGGCTTCATTGGGCCAGTTCATCGGTGTGTCAGGCCACAAAAGTTACTGAACAGCCTCCTTGTGTCAGGTGCTATGTCCATAACAGTGAGGATCAAACCTAACAATCCCCCCAAACAATGCACAGGCAGGAAAGAGGGGGAAAGAGCTTTTAGAAAAAAAGAAAAAAATCACTGCTCAGTGTTCAAAGGAATGAAAGAGATGGGGTATTTGTGTGTGTGTGAGCCCATCTCCTGCATTTCCCCGCCTCCAGGGCATTTGTAAGTGGCTATTCTGCTCTTGCCCCAACTCAACACACCAATGAATCCTTCCACTCTTCCTCTCCTTTAGCTGTGATTGTACAATCTGTCACCAACTTCTGTGGTTTGTTTCCCTGAAATGCCATTTAAATCCTTCCTCTTCTACCTCTTCTTAGTGCTAACACCTCCTCCCGATGTGGCCACGACCTGGTAGCTGAGGCTCCAGGCCTAAGCAATGTCTGCCCTTCATCTCTGCCAGAATTGGTTTCTGAAATGCCAGCTTTCACTGGCAGGACTCTGATCAATCATCAGCGATTGGGATCAAGTTTTCAAAACCCTCTTATAATTTGTCCTCTCTCCACTTACTCATTTTATTACCCATTTCTCTCTAGTAGCTACTCTCCACTGCAGTATCCTCTCTCCTTATCTGTGCCTTAGTCAAGCTGTGTCTGACTTCCAGATTGCCTTTCTTTTTCCGGGCCACCTATGAACTCTTACCCACACCTTGTCACTCTGTTCACGTGGACCAAACTTAAGACCTAGGGGATGGGATGGACTGGAAGGGCAGTTAGAGGCCTGCAATTTTCCCAGTTCTTATTTTCTCTTGTGCTTCCCCTGTCACATCCTAATTTCATCACATGGAAATGCTTAGCATCCATACCATCTATACAACCAGAAGCACGCCCATGACTGTTCCCCACCATCTAGTTGTGGGCAGAAGGAGCTCATATTCCCTCAGCTAGTCGAATGTCTTGGCAGTACTCTGAGCCAGAAAGAGTAAAAGCTGACATCTCTAATGTTTACTCTCAGGAAATACTCTCCATCACTGCTGAGTTAACACACTCAGCTCCAGTTTTTCTGTGAGATTGGTGGTAGGTTTGCCAAAGGACAAGCTGCCAAGTTGGGTCTCTGGAATGAATTCAGTCTTTCATAAACCCTGCCTCCTTCCTACTCATAGAAAGAACCATAATATGACTGAAAGGCAGAGTGGGGCTGCAGGTCGCAGAATGACACACAAGCATGATCTTGTGCTTCCTGAAAAACAGATGATGCAAATGGAGACACATCTCACCACCCCCACCCCACTCCAATCTCCTTGGCTGCCATATGTTGCTGGATGAAAGATCTGCAAACATACAGTGGGGGAGATCTTTGGTAAAGTGTCCCAAGCGGGGTACAGTAAAAAGTGAGTGGACAGCAGAGATTTCTTCACTCTTTTGCCAGTTTGTGACCAGGAAGGTGACTGCGATGGAATAAATGGGAAGGAAGTAGGTATCTTCTGTGTCTCCTACCTCCACGAAGGGAAACAATTCATTAGTAGGGGGTGGAAGCCCCCTGTTCTTCCATTTGATGTGGCATGACAGAGGGGACCCCTCCCATCTCCAAGTTAGCCGGTAGATTGGGTAAAGGGTGACTCTTTTTTTTTTTTAAGATTTATTTTATTTATTTATTTATCCCCCCCTTGCTACTTGTGCTCAGTGTGTACATTGGCTGTGTGTTTTTCTGTGTCTGCTTGTCTTCCTTTGTTGCATCATCTTGCTGCGCCAGCTCACTGCACCACGCCAGCTGGCTTGCCTTCACCAGGAGGCCCGGAGAATTGAACCTGGGGCCTCCCATATGGTAAACGGGAGCCCAACCATTTGAGCCACATCCGCTTCCCACCTTTCTGCTTTTTACAGCTTTTTACACATAGAACTGGATGTGGAGGTGGGGAAAGCAGCAGGTTTCAATATTCCCATCTTCATGTCTTGATCTGGAAGATGGATGTGGGTGAGAAGAGGCAACTTAAAAAAAAAAAAACCTAAACACACACACACCTATACACAGGTGCACATGCTTACTGTACTCATACCAGAGAAAGAACAAGAGAGTGAAAAAGAGAGGATCAAAATTAGTCTTAGGCAATAATATTCATGTGCAAATAATGACAACAATACTAATTATGTTACACATGCCTAGTGATTTACATTTTACAAAGTTCTGAGGTATTTTATTTAGTAGTATTCTTATAATAATCCCAATCAGTTGATAATCAAAATAAAAGCTAGCATGATTAGTTTGTGTCAGAAACACTTTCATGTTATTTTGTTTAATCCTTAAAACCTCCTTGTGATACTATTGTAATCCCCCCCCCCTCTTTTTTTTTTACAGAGGGGGAAACTGAAGTTTGGAGAGGTTAAGTAACTTGCCCATTCGGTGGAGAATAAAACCTAGGACTGTCTGATACCAGAGTCCAAGCTTTTAATCTTATAAGGTCCTTGTTAAGACAAGGCTTTTTCACAATTTTGGGAAGGAAAGGGTGCTTAGGAGGAAGCAGCTTTATATTTCAACTCCTTTTGAGGGGGGAACACACAGATGCATATGTAAATACTCCAAGAAGTTCCACCTACCCTGTTGTCTTTCTCAGTTACAAACCCTTCCACCTACTTGGTTTGCATAGGTACAGGTTCACAGGTGATTGTCAAGTGTTCCTAAAGACAAAGGTCAGCCCCTATGAATAACATATCTGTCATTCAACCTGCCTCTGAAGTTGCAACAGGGGTTCCACTGGACAGAATGCAGCCATAATTGAGGGGATGAATTAGCATCCTCTTATGAGGCTTTGTCACCAAGACTGAATGCCATTTAGCAGAATGGCTTGTGACATTCAAATAAATGTTCAACGTGTGAGTTCAAGCACACAAAGAAAAAAGAAACGTCTGTAGAAAACAGTATGGCACAAACATATGGTGAACGTTCACAGTAGCTGGCTGCCCTATTCCTCCTCTGACCCACCTGACTTCAGGGGATAAAGTTTGCTTTTAGCTGGGCAGAAGCCTTCTGACACAAACTGACATGAACACCAGCACTGGGTGCTGAGGCATGGTAGGGGGAAGAAGGTGTCAGGGCACTTAAAAACTCTTTCCCAACACCTTTACCTAGGTACAAGCTATTCTGGAGTTTTCTTCCCCAGCCCCCTTCTTTTCTCTTCCTTCTTTAGGCCTCCTTATCCCTATCCCTTCTCTTCTTCAAGAACTTGGATAATTGGGGACAGAGGGATCACGAAGAATGTTAATTCCTGGGATCGCAAGAGAGTAAAGCATCAATGTCAATGTCACAGCCCTCTTGAGCCTTGAAAAAATACTTAGATACACATAAAACACCCACTGGAACTTTTAAATGATGACGAAGAGACCCACAAGCCACCTGTGGAATGAAATCTCGGTGCTTTATAGTCACGGAAACATACAGCAATAGTAAACATACAAAGGGCTCATGTTTATTAATTATACCCACACATACCTATGCAAAGCAGGAATCCTTACACACAGACATCTTGTTGAGGCCACCTTTCATTTCTCCAGCCCTTTCCCAGTTCTCACTCACCCAAAGCTGTTGACCACATTGCTTGTGAGAATTATGATGCAATGAAAAGGAAGTCACTTTGTCCTGGCTGTGAGACTTAACCTATCAGATTCTCTGTAAAATGGAGATAACCATCTCCCTGGGTGCCGGTGAGGATTAAAGGGAACGAGATATAGGGCCCTTGGCATAACGCCTGGCACTGTCCTGCCCGACTCCTGACCCTGCCTTTCCGACACCACCACCCGGGCCATAGGTACCTCCGGTCGCTTGTCCTCCACTCCGAGCGGAAGTTGGGAAGTGGGGGACTAATCTGGGGCTTCGAGTCCATACCAGGAGGGTCCCAACCCACAGGCCACCGGTCTGCCTTCTGGGCCGCTCCGGCGCGGGAAGCCGCGGGCACCTGGGGAGGGCAGAACGGTGCCAGGTGCGTGCGCCGTGGGCAGGCAAAAGCCCGCTGGTTAGCCGACCCAAGGCTGTGGGTGGCTTCCTCCTGTTCTCAGTATCAGGGATAGGCATGGGAGGAGAAACATTTTTTTCCCCTAGGTAAGCATCCTATTGCTTTCATATCTGTCGATTGCGCGAAAAGCCGGCGGGGCTTCTTAAAAGCGAAGCCTGGCTCCCGCGCGCACCCGCGTCTGCGTTCTGGGACGTCCTCAGCCCGCTGCCGGGCAAGGATGGAGGAGTGCATCTACACTGATTCGCCTAGCAACCTCGTGAACAGCAGCCGCCAGATTCCGTTTGACTCCTGCCATCCACCACCCGTAGCTTTCCTTCCTGGAGCTCCGCAGCGTGTCCCCGGCGCCCCTGGTTCCAGGACCCGGCCCGCAATCGGAAAGTTATTTCAAAAGGTAAATGTGTTGCAGACCTCGCTGCAGCAAACTACAGGACGCGTTTTTCCTGAGCCCTGCCCCTGCTCCACCCCCACCCGGCCGGGGCAACCCAGCCCGCAGCAAAAGTACTGCAGCGCGTTCAGCCACCGCAAATCCACCTTCTCTCGCCCCAACGCGCCCAAGTGCAATGGGGGAAAAACCCTGGTCCGGGCCTGGAGGGACTCGGGCTGCTGGGGGTCGGCCTCCCTCCTGGCAGCTCGAAGAAATATTCGCGATTTCTTGCCCCTGCTTCCCCTCCTCCCCGACCCAAGCTCTTCCCGCCAGGCGGCCGCGGCCCATCGTTACCTGTGGCGCCTACGGACTCACCCTCGCTCTGCTCGCCGGAGTCCGAAACCATGGTGTGGTCTGCTGGCCAGGCGTCCTCAGCCACCCGCCAGTCTGCGGAGAGCTCGGACCTGCGTCCCAGCTCACGCCGCTGCGGTACACTCGGTGCGGGAAAGCAGAGCGGTGGGAGCTGGGCTTTGCCCCCTGGCCTAGGCCAGCGGGCGGCTCCGCAGAGGCGAGCGCCGCCGAGCGAAGCCCGCGGCCGGCGCCAGGCTCCTGGCTCCCAGCGCCCAAGATAGCGTGTACCTGCGTGCGAGGCGAACGCCGGGCGGAGGGTGGGACGCGGCGAAGAGAGCCCTGAGGAGTGGGAACGCCGGTCCTGGTGTGTTCTTAAGAAGGGGTTGGTAACAGCAGAGTGTCTGAGAGTAAAAGTGCTTCCCCATCTGCCTAGAATTATTTCCTATGCCAGGTATTATTTGTGTGACTCTGGGTAAACAGTCTGTGCCTCATATTTATCATCTGCATCTCCTATAATCTTATCAGAATAAAGGCATTATTTCCACCAAAGGACTCAAAATAACTGACAAATTGGAAGTACTCAATAAACATTGACTGTTTAACACCACTTCTATATTGATACAATGCAGAAATCTGCATTGTGAATAGAAGAAATTCACAGCCTTTTCCTGTCATAGCAAATCCAGAAAATGAAATTATCTCTTAGCCTAGGTGAAGTGCAGAGGCTGCTTGGGATTGCAAGCAAGGCCTGGGGTCATTTTGTAACTCTTTAGGAATAAACTGCCTGAGAAAACATAACTTAGTATGGTGGAAATAAAACAAGAATTTTTTTCCTTTTTCTGAAAAAAAAAAAAAAAAAAAACAAGAAGTCATGTGCTGAGGAATGTGCTAAATTATCCCTGTGAGAAGTTTATATATATATATATATATTACCTTAGTATCTTTGGGAAGAAATGCATTGGAATTTAAATAGCTGTAATAAACTCTCATGAAAGATTTTCATTCTTTGCCTTTCTTTTCTGAATATTATTTTACCTGGATCGTTATCACATATGCTTTTGAATATCCCAAATTCATTTACGTTTTTATCCACTTGTTAAAATTATAGCTTGAAATTTATCTCTTTCAAGATATTGAACTGTATTTCCATCTCTCTGGCTACAAACATATTACATGCCAATTTACTTAGAAATCTTATACTTCTAACTCCTTTTACTTCTGGATCTTAATATTGTATTTCTTCTAATCATTGACTGCAACTCTGGTGATTTCATTTTCTTATTTTCAGCATGATTATCTCCATCAGCCAATATGCCTTTAGCAGGAAAAGATCCATATAAGTTAAATTTCTTCCCTATGATCCCCTTTAAAGTAAATATTCAGGCATGATACAATTAATAATTACAGAATTTTTCAAATGTAATCTTATTTATACAAAATTTGAAGATGAAGAAACGGCAATTCAAAGTAGCTGACTAAAGTCAAATGCTTAAGTCAAAGAGATGGGTTAGTTGTAAATGTCAGGTTTGTCTTATTGAAACTCCCTTGATTTCCACTCATGCTGCTGCATCCTTAGCAAGTCCTCTATTCTTTTATAGCTCTTCCCATGCGAATCATAAATTCAATTTTCCTTATGGTTTTCTTATTTATAAAATTTATTTTATATATAATAAATATATATATATATTTATTTATAAAAGTGACTTTTAGTCACTTTTCCTGATATAATATTCATTTCTAGATTCTTTTCCAAGCCTCTCTTTCCTATTTTGTCCTTTCTGTTTGTAGCACTCCCTTTAGTGTTTCCTGGAAAGCTGATCTCTTTGTTATAAACTCTCAGTTTCTGTTTATCTGTGAATATTCAAAACTCACCCTCATTTTTGAAAGACAATCTTGCTGGATATAAGATTCTTTGCTAGCAATTTTTCCCCTGCAGTATCTTAAATATATCATATCACAGCCTTCTCGCCTCCATGGTTTCTGATGAGAAATCAGCACTTAATCTTATTGGGTATCCCTTATATGTTATGCATTGTTCTTCTCTTGCTGTTCTCAGTATTCTCTCTTTGTCTTTGGCATTTGATGTTCCATGTTTCTCATGGAAGTGTGTTTTGCTTCTTGGACCTGGATATCTATGTCCTTCAATAAGGTTGAGAAATTTTCTATCATTATTTCTTTACATATTCTTTCTGCCCCTTTTCTATTTTCTTCTCCTTCTGGGACTCTCATAACATGTATGTTTGCACATCTTTTCCAATCATTTTATCCCTGAGACACTGTTCAAAATTTTAGATTCTTTTCTTCATCTGTTCCTTTGTATGTTCACTTTCAGAGGCCATGTCTTCATGCTCACCAATCCTTTCTTCTGCCTCCTCAAATATGCTGATATATGCCTGCAGTATTGTATTTATTTATTTTTTTTTGAGGTACTGGGGACTGGAGATTGAACCTGGAACATCATATGTGAGAAGACAACACTCAACCACTGAGCCACGTCAGCTTCCTTGAGATGTTTTTATCATTTGTTTTGTTTGTTGTTTTTTCAGGAAGTACTGGGAATTGAACCCAGTCCTTCCCATGTGGGAAGTGGGTGCTCAACTAGTTGGCCACATCCACTCCCCAACAGTGTGTTTTTTATTTCATTTAGTGTGCCTTTCATTCTCATAAGATCTGCTACTTTTCTCTGTATGCTTTCAAATTCTTCTTTTTGCTCAGCCAAAATGGGTGCTGATGCAAAGTACCAGAAATCTGTTGGCATTTATAAAGTGTGTTTATTTCAGGTAGAAGCTTACAGTCACAAGGCCTTAAAGATTCTAACTCAAGGTATACCATAAGAGGTACTTTCTCACCCACAGTCATTGGTCATGTGTTGAAGCAAGATGGCAGACAATGTCTGCAAGGGTTCAGCCTTCCTTCTTCTTCTTAAGGCTCCATGGTCCCAGCTTCTTCCAATCTCAGCTGTAGGCAGAATAAGTTTTGTCTCTCTCCCTGGGGCTTATGTCTTTCAGGGTTCAGCAGCTCTAGTCTCTTCACAAGGTCAGCTGTAGACTATCAGGCTCATCTCTCCTCCTGGGGCCTCTGCCATGTCTAATGAGCTGTCTCTATTCCTCTGTGCCCTTCTTCTCTGTGTGTCTACTTCTGTGTGAGAGTCTGTTTGTATTAGCCCACCAAGGGGAGTTGGGACACAACACTGAGTCACACCCTAATGATATGGTTGAATCAAAGCCCCAAACTTAACAATTTAATTAGAAGTTTCAGCTGAATCTAATACAATGAAGTGTTATCATGCCCAGAGGAACAGACTAGTTTATAAACAATCTAAATGTCTTTCTGGAATTCATAAATAATATCAAACTGCCTATACAGTGTCTTCTTAATATGCTTTATCTCTCTAGCCAGCTCATAGAACTTATTAAGGAGATTTGTGTGAATATCTATGGTTAGTTGTCAAAAATCCTTTATGTCATTGGATGCTTGCCTTCTTCCTTTCCCTAAGCCATCTCTTCCTGTTTTTTGGGATGGATTGTAATTTTTGTTGTTGGTGTCTTGGCATATCTGGCTTACTAGATGTATTATTCTGGGTGTAGTTTCTTTCTTTAGATTAGGGCTTTTTGCCTTTTCTCCCTTGCTGGTTTTTTAGTAGGAGCTGAGGATGTATTTGGTGCTATGAGCTGTGGAGGTTGAAGCTGTCTGCATTGCCCCAGACAATGAACTGATGAAGCTTCCCCCACCTTTCTCCTCTGTCAGGGGTAGGGACAGAGCTGCAGCCATGTGTAATAATTAAAGTTGTGCAGTCCAAAATTGTCTGCCATTGCCTGAAGAGACTGATGAAGATTCACACCTGTTCCTCCTCTGCCTGGGGCAAGGATGGAGATTCAGGCATGGGCTGCAATCTATGCTATGTGGGTCCATAATTACCACTGTTGCCCAGGTAGGTGTAGCACTGCCTACTCTCCTTACCATGGGTGGGGATGGACCTTCTGGAGTGCCCAACAATCTAATCTGTGTGGGCCTAATGGACCTGCAGTTGCCCTGAGAGGCTGAGGGAGTCCCTTCTGCCCTTTAGGGAATGGTAGTGAAACCACTGACACCCAAGAGTTCAGTCCATGTAGGCCAAAAGTACCTGCCATTGCTTGAAAAGGCTGACAAATCACCAGTCCCTCCTATCCCATTTGGGGGTTGTACTGGATCCACAGACACCCAGTAATTCAGTCTCTGTATGCTGAAAGTACTTACTGCTGCCTGTAAAGGATGAGGAAACACCAGACCCCCCCCCATCCTATTGGGGGCTGGGGATAGTTCCACAGTTACCTACCAGTCCATGCCATGAAAGTCAAGAGTGCTTGCCATTGCCCAGAAAGGCTGAGGAAACACAGCTCCCCTCCTATCCTACTTTGGAGGGGTGGGAATGGAAATACAGGTGTTAGATTATTCAGTCTATGTGGGCCGAAAGCACCTACAGTTACCCAGAGAAGCTGAGGGAACACAGTCTCTCTCTTGTCCTATTGGGGGTTGGGGTGGAGCCACAGACACCCAACAGTTGAGTTTGTGCAAGCCAAAAGCACTTGTAGTTGCCCGAATAGGCTGAGGTATCACCAGCCCCTCCTATCTTAAGGTGGATAGGGCAGAGGTGGACATGGCATTGAAGTTGCTCAACAAACCACTTCATATGGGCTGAAAGTGCCTGCAGTTGCCCAGAGAAGCTGAGAACATGACTCATCTCCAATCCTATTAGGAGGTAAGGATGAAGCTATAGTTATCCAAATATCCAGTCTGTGTAGGCTGAAAGTACCTGAAGTTTCCCAAGAGGTGGAAGAAAAACTAGCCCCCTTCTAGCTTATGGGCATGGAGGAGTTGAGATGGAATCCAAGATGTTCAACAAACCAGATAAGTGTGGCTGAATGGGCCTGTAGTTGCCCAGAAAGGCTGAGGAAATACTGCTCCTCTCTTATTCCATTGGTGTGCAGGGATGGAGCCCCAGGTGTCTGACTATTCAGTCTGTATTGGCCAAAAGCACCTGCAGTTACACCAAGAGGCTGGTGCAGGTTCCCCCAGCTTCCTCCCTGTCAGAGGTGGGGCTAAGCCTGCGATCTAATCTTGGTGGAAAGAAGCTGGTCCTTACCTTCACTGTGATTTTCACTCAGCCCCATTTCCCCTTATAATTGGAACAGAGTTAAAATGGTGGTCACTGGCTTCTTTCTGACTTGAACAGTTTCAAACTTTTGCTGTTCTTAGTGTTATACTTTAGCCAGCTGAGTTTACAAAGCAGTAGATGAAGTCGGTGGCCAATCATCTTTTCCTCACCCATTTTTGGGAAACGGAATTTCCAACACAAGCTATACAATAGCTCCTGACATGGCTTGGACCACTGGAGTAGGATGGGCACTAGCTTATGTAGAGTGGTCTGCAGTTTCCTGGAATGGTTGGTGCAGGACCCCAGCTTCCTCCTTGCAAAAGGTGGGGCTGGAACCTAGGCTAGGGCTACAAATGGATCTGGGTGGAAAGAAGCTGGTCCCTAACAGCACAGTGATTTTCAGCCAAACTCACTTCCTCTCATGCTGGGAGCAGTTAAAATGGCAGCCACTGGCCTCTTTCTGACTTGGAGATGTTTAAACTTTAGCAGTTCTTAGGATTATACTTTAGCCAACTGAGTTTACTAATCAGTAGCTGAAGTTGGTAGCCAATCATCCCTTCATCCCTGGTTTTTGGAAAATGGAGCTTCCAACTATAGCCACGGAATAGCTCCCCAGGTGGCTTGCACAACCTGTGGAGTCTGGGCACTGGCCTCTACTTCATGGAGTGCACTACTCACAAATCTGCTCTGCAGATGGGAATTCTCCTCCTTTCATAATTTCAAGGATGTTGCAGGATGCTCTTCTGGTCTGTTTGGGTCCCCAAACAGGTGCTTTAGATAGCCCTGTGTGAATACTAACTGCCCTGTAAGAAGAGCTGATACTTGCAGCACTTTACTCTGTCACCGTCTTGTACCTCACCCTCACTTTTGCCCATTATTTTTATTTTGGTTGCTTGGCTTTTTATCATTGAGTTGTATGAATTCGTTATATAATATGAAAATCAAACCCTTATCAGATATGTTTAATTCAAATATTTTCTTCCATTTGTACATTGCTTTTTCATCTTCATGATAAATTCATTTGAATACAAAAGGCTTTAATTTTGAGGAGGTCTCATTTATCTATTTTTCCCCCCCATCGGTCATATTTTGGATGAGAGGTTTAAGACTTCACAACCTATCCCAAAATCTTGAAGGTGTTACCTACATTTTCTTCTAGAAGTTTTATGGATCCAGTTTTTAAATTTAGGTCTTTTATATATTATGAGTTAATTTTTTAAATGAGGTATGACATAGGGCACTCTTTCTTTCATTTGGGTATAGTTCTCCCAGCTCCATTTGTTTCATAAACTTTTCTGACTCAGCTGGGTGGCTTTGACAGCCTTGTCAAAAATGATAAGCAGTAGAATTTTGGGAAGATGGCATCAAACTTGGTGGGCAGGGCTCAACTCTTTACAAAAATCAATGGGGAAAAAACTGAAACCTGTCCAGAGGATGTGCTTTGGAGGTCAGCAGACCAGGACAGTGCTACACATCTCCGAGGAGGATGAAGGACAGAGAGATGAAGAACCTGAAACAACAATCATGAGTTACCAAACCCCACAGCAATCAGGAAGGACTTCCATCCTCCATCCCCAAATTATTAAGCTGGGGTAAAACCCCTGGTCACTGCAGCTGACTGGCAGGGAAACAAACATCTATTTCCCTGTCAATTGTTGCAAAGGAAATGGGAGGGGAAGTCAGGGACTTTACTTCAGTGAATTTGGCCAGCAGAGCACACTTTGAATCTTGACTCTAACCAGAGCAAAACGTAGGAAAACAGAGTCTTCCTCTCTATGGAAAGGTGTGCTGATCAGCACTATCTGCTGGCCGATCTGGAAATTGCATGGGCAAAAACTGCTTTTGGTTCTCTATGTAGCCTAACTCCTGGGAGAAAATCTGTGTTCCAGAAGTGAGTCCCTGGCCCAGTTTTGATAATTCATGCTAGGGAATTTTAAAGTCTTAAAATAAGCTTAACCAAATATCAAAGAACAGCTCTGGAAAAAAATAAGCAAGACAGAGTGAAATTAGATATCAGAGTAAATTCATCAAAATATTCAGATGTCTAAACATTGTCAAAAAATTACAAGCCATTCTAAGAAAAAGGAAGATGGCCCAGCCAAAGGAACAAACCAAATATCTTATAGAGATACAGGGTTTAAGTAAATTAATCACAATAACCACAAAACTCTCATAAATCAAATCAAAGAATTGAAATAAAATATGACTAAAAAGATAATGGATATTCGTAAGACACTGGGTGATCATAAAGAACAATTTGAAAGGAAACAAAGAAAGGTAAAGAAACTGTACAGAAATGAAAGACACAATGGATGATATATATATATATATACACACACACACACGCACACACACATACACACACATAGAAAGCCATGGAATATATACACACACACACATAAACACACATAGAAAGCCATGGAATACACACACACACACACATAACAAGCCATGGAAGATCAGATTTGATCTTATATATACATACACACACAGAAAAAGCCATGGAAAATCAGATTTGAATTGACAAAAAAAAAGGGAATACTCAAATAAATAAAATCAGAAATGAGACAGGGGGGACATTCCCACTGGGCCCACAGAAATAAGAAAGATCAAACTTCAGCAACTGTGTGCTAAAAAACTAATCAATGTTCTTGAGATGGATGATTTCCTAGAAACACACAAAACCAGCTACATTGACCTTAGTAGTAGAAGACCTCAACAAACAAAACACAAGTGAAGATATTGAAAGAAACATCAAAAACCTCCCAAAGATGTAAAGCCCAGTTCCAGATGGCTTTACAGGTGAATTATACCAATCATTCAAAGATGATCTAATACCAATATTACTCAAGCTCTTCCAAACAATTGAAAAGGAAAGAAACCCTAGAAAACTAATTCCATGAAGCCAAATCACCCTAATACTAAATACTTTGAAAAATGAAAATTACGAACAATATCTCTAATGTATATATGTAAAAATCCTCAACAAAATAATTGCAAACTGGATCCAAAAGCACATTAAAAGAATTATACACCATGGTCAGGTAGGTTTTATCCCAGGTATGCAAGGTTGATTCAACATAAGCAAATCAATTAGTGTAATAAACCGCATTGATAAATTGAAGAAGAAAAACCACATGATCCTCTTGACTGAGCAGAAAAGACATTTGACAAAATACAGTACCCTTTCTTGATAAAAACTATCCAAAAGTTAGGGGGAAAAAAGAATCTTTCTCAATATGGTAAAGTACATATATGAAAAATCTACAGCTAGCATTTTACAAAAGATGAAAGACTGAAAGTTCTCCTGCTAAGATTAGGAATGAAACAAGGATGACTACCTCACCATTGTTATTCAATACTGTGCCAGAAGTTCTAGCTAGAGCAATTAGGATAAAGATAGAAATAAAATGCACGTCAATAGAAAAGGAAGAAGTGAAACTTCACTATTCACTGCTGATATGATCTTATATCTAGAAAATCCTGAAAAATCCATAACGAATCCAAAGTCCTGAAAATGCTCCCATATTACACCTACTCATTCCTCTCCCATCTCTCAGAACCTCCAGTGAGAGTTCTTCCATTGCTAGAATAATAAGTCTACTATAGTCCATTTGTTCTGCATGACATTGCAGTGATGGATACAGACCATTGTATATTTTGTCACAACTTACAATATTGGGTGGGACAGAGTATAAACTATAATGTAAACTGTAGTCTGTGGTTAGTAGTAATGCTACAATAAGGGCTCAAAAATTTGTAACAAAACTACCACACTAATGAAGGATGTTGTTAATGTGGGAAATTGTGGGAGGCAGAGGGAGTGGGGCATATGGGAACTCCTTATATTTTTTAATGTAGCATTTATGTAATCTAAAGCTTCTTTTAAAATAAAAAAATAAGTATATAAAAAAGAAATATATGAAGAATGTCATCAAATTATATGTCAATAAAAATCCTCACCAAAAAAACCCCACAACAAAACTACTAAAATTAATAGATGAGTTCATCAAAGCGGTGGGATATAAAATTAATACATGAAAATCAATAGTGTTTCTATACATTACTGATGTACAATCAAAGGAGAAAATCAGAAGAAAATTCTATTTGTAATAGCAAATGAAAAATCAAATATTTAGGAATAAACTTAACCAAGGATGTATAGGACCTGTATTTAGAAAATCCAAAACATTGCTTATAAAAACAGAAGACTTAAATAAATGGAAGTACATTCCGTGTTCATGGATTGAAAGACTTAATATAATTAAGATGTCTATTCTACCCAAACTTATTTACAGATTCAATGCAATCTCAATAAAAATCCCAACAGCCTTTTTTGCAGAAAAGAAAAAACCAATGATCAAATTTATTTGAAAGCATATAGTACTCTAAATAACCACAAAGATCTTAAAAAGAAGAATGAAGTTGGAGGACTCTCACTTCCTAACTTTAAAGCATATTACTTAGCTAACAGTGGTAAAAACAGCATAGTATTGGCATAAAGGCAGACAAATTGACCAATGAAACTGAATTGAAAACTCAAAAATGGACAATCACACCCACAGTAAGGTGATGTTTGACAAGTCTGTTAAGCCCACTCAAAACAATCATTCAACAAATGATGATTGGAGACTGCACAATCATATCTAAAAGAAAGAGAGAATCCCTATCTCACACCTTATATAAAAATGAACACAAAATGGGTCAAAGACCTAAATATAACAGTGAAAACCATAAAACATCTAGAACAAAATATAGGAAAACATCTTCAAGATCTTGTGGTAGGCGGTAGTTTTTTAAACCTTGCACCCAAAGCCCAAGAATAAAAGAAAAAAATAGATAAATGGGACTTCCTCAAATTAAGCAGTTTTACACATCAAATGTCTTTGTCAATAGGGTGAAAAGACAGCCAAGTCAATGGGAGAAAATATTTGACCATCACATGTCCAATAAGGATTTAATATCCATGATATATAAGGAAATCATATAGCTTATCAACAGAAATATAAATTACTCAATTAAAAAATGGGCAATATACTTGAAATGACACTTTTCCAAAGAAGAAATACAAATGGTAAATAAACACATGAAAACTTGTTCAACATCATTAGAGATGGAAGTGCAAATCAAAAGCATAATGAGTTATCATCTCACACCTATTAGACTGGCCATTATTAAAAAGTCAGAAATCTATAATTTTGGAGAAGATGTGGAGAGATAGGAATGCTTATTCACTATTGTTGGGAATGTAGAATGGTACAGCCACTGTGGAGGACTGCTTGACAATTCCTAAAAAGTTTAATATAGACTTGCAATGTGATCTGACAATACCATTACTAGGTATATACACAGAAGAAAAGAGAGCAGTAACATGAATAGACATTTGCACAGAGATGTTCATATCAGTGTTACTCGTGATTGTCAAAGTTGGACTCAACTTGAGTGCCCATCAAATGATGAATGGATAAACAAATTGTGGTGTATAAACATAATGGAGGGGTCGGATGTGGCTCAACTGGTTGGGCATCTGTCTCCCACATGGAGGGACTCGGTTTCGCTCCCCGGGACCTCCCGGTAAAAAAAAAATAAAAAAATAAAAAATAAACATAATGGAGTATTTATGCATATGTAAGAAGAAATGAAGTCGTGAAGCAAATGACAACATGGATGAACCTGGAGGACATTATGTTGAGTGAAGCAACCTGACATAAAAGGGCAAATATTGTCCTTTTTAGCTAAATTATTAACTAAATATAAGCTCATGGAATTAATAATTAGAATATGAGTCACCAAAAAATAGAATGAGGATAGATAATGGAAAGCTGAGTTTTAATCCGTACAGAATTGGTTAAAAGGTTGTTTGTAAATACTTGGAAATGAATGGAAATGGTGACAGTACATCATGGTGTTTATGACTAGCAGAGCTATTATATGGCTATGACACTGGTTGAAAGGGAAAGTCTAAGGACATATATCACTGTAAGGAAAGCTAAAAGATGTAACATGGGACTGTATAACGTAGTGAAACATGTAAAATATGAATATGGGTGATATTGCATATGACTGATTTTACAAAATATAAATACAAAAACTAGAGAGAAAGAAACAGAAAGCAGCTATGAATGGCAAGAGAAGCATATATGGATTGAGGGGTGATGAGTTTTGTTTGTTTGGTTGGGGCTTTTGTTTTTGATTATTATTATGATTGGAAAAATTAAAATGCTCTAAAAATGATTGAAGTGATGAACGCACAACTAGGTAATTATACCGAATACCATTGATTGTACACTTTTATGGATTTATGCTTTATTAATATGTATCAATAAAATTGACTTTAAAAAGAGAATTGTTCAATTATTCTATGCTTCAACATATGGTTAATATTCGTTTTTAACATAGAGATAAATACATAAATTTTCTAAGTCTTACTTTGTACTCCATAGAATTCTTGGTTGAACAAGATTAAATCTAAACTGTCTTAAAAGATGCAGTCAATTTAATCAGTACAATCAAACTCTGGGGTACTATGATGGTTAAATACTTTCATTTGTTAACAGTATTATTCTAACCACAGTGCACAGTTTTGCATTGCACTTTCAAAACATACATTTTCTTGCAGACATAAATTTACATTACAAAAAAAAAAAAAAAAAAAAAAAAAAAAAATTATATGGAAAAAAAAACAAAACAGAGTTTTCCAGCTGCTAAATCTTATTTCCTTGTGCATAAATGTTTTAGTAAAAAGATGGGTAAATACAAGGTGCTGCATTGTATTGATTGTATATATAAATTTAGGCATAAAGCAAAGAATGTGGGGGAAAAAAAGCAAATCATATAGATAATTACACAATTTACTCTCAAGACTTTATTCCCTAAGACTTTCATGAATGCCCTGGCCACTTATTTGTTGCAGAGACTGTAGATAAGTGGATTCAGCATGCGTGTGAGGATGGTGTAGAAGATAGACACCATCTTGTCCTGGTATGGGGAATGATGAGAAGTGGGTCACATGTGAATAAACATGGCTGCTCCATAGTACATCCCCACTACCATAAGGTGGGAAGAACAGGTGGCAAAAGTCTTGCGGAGACCCTCCCCAGATCCCATTAGAATGACAGCTTGGATCACCCAAACATAGGAAGCAATAATAACTGTTACAGGGAAGAGAAGCATAATTACACAGCAGATAAATATCATTCTTTCAAATGTCCAGGTGTTAGTGCATGAGAGAGTGAGAAGGGCAGGTACATCACAGAAGAAGTGGGGTATTACCCGGGATCCACAATATGTGAAGGACGATGCAAGTGCAACTTCAGTTATACCATCAAGAGAACCAAGAAACAAGGAAAAAAGACCACAGATCTTATGACTTATGAGAATTGGATATCTTAATGGGTGGCAAATGACAACGAAGCAGTCATAAGCCATGACAGCCAACAGAAAACATTCTATTCGAAGCAGTGACACATAGAGGAATATCTGGGTTCCACAACCTTCTAGAGAGATGGCTTTCCTGCCAGACAAGTAGTTGAAGGCCATCTTGGGTACTGTAGTGCAGATGAGGGACCATTGGCTGAGGAGAAAGTACATGGGGGTGTGGAGCTGGATGTCCAGGTAGATGAGGAGAATCATAGCAGAGTTTCCCATGAAGGCCACAGTAAAGATGCCCAGGAACAGAGAGAAGAGGAAGGTGTGGATGGGGCTGTGATTGAAGATTCCCAGCAGGATGAAGTCATAGCTTAAGTTCTGATTCACCCATGTCATGTTGGATATGTTCACTGCAGAGAATACAAGTAAGAAATGCCCAGGATTGTGTTATAGAATGATCAAGGATTTTCTGTATAGATAACAACACCTAAATTTTTTGTAAGCTTGGGAAAATTGGTTCTTTGGGCATGGATTTTCTCAAATAGGGATAATAATGCTTATTTTTACCTCAATGTAATTTTTAAATGTATGTTTCAATGTGAGAGCATAACTCAAGAGTTATATAATCTCACATGAGTCACAAGTCAACTCAAATATCTAGTGTGGCTCACCCCTTCACAATTACTCTAAGAGTCATATGAAGACTCATGAATTGCTGGTAAATTAATAACACCTGTCCACTATATCCTTCCACTTAGCTCAATATATTTGTAACACTAATATAAATTCTGTTTGTCAAAATGTAGAGGGAATTAATTATTAGTGGTAATGATAGTTTTTTTATAAAGGATTGGTCACATACCAGGAAAACAGATGAAATTGATAAGATAGCTGTTAGATGTCTATTAAGTCATACTTACTTCTAATAATGGTGAGTTGTAGTGAAAAGTAATTCCTCACCAATATGTACTCATCTTATACTATGTCTAAACATGAGGTGTGCCTGTGAGATATTTCATATTACTAGAGAAGCAGTTCATACTCCTGCTCCAGGATATTTCACCTTTAGCTGTGTGAAATTGTACAGGTTATTAACTTCACCAGTTCATATTTTCCACATCTGTAGATGTGAATATTTAAAATACCTATATTATACAGGGTTATGAAGACTAATTTACATGATAATTATCAATTTTTTATAACATTGTCTGGAATAGAGGTATCATTCTTGTACTTTTTATATAAAATGTAGGAACATTTCTAAATAAGGAAATATTAGTGGAGGGAAAAGGCACTATCCTTACTTAATCTCTAGACTTTTCTAGATCATATATATGATTCTATTTCATTTCTTGTAGCAAGATGACTTTAAGAGTATGTCTTTAGTTAATTGATAATATATATTTTAATATTTTCATTGTAGTACTATATATATATAAAGCATAGAATGTTCTATTTTACCATCCTCAAGTACACAATTCAGTGACATTAATTATCTCCCTCTTATTTTAATATTTAAGGAAGTAAAACATATATATATATGTGTATATATATATATATATATATATATAGCACCTAAGTGTGTTGAATGCCCAGTCCTAAATGTACCATGGGATAAAATTTTATGAATGCCTAAACTTAGATAACTACCACCCAGATGAAAGTACAGAACATTTCCTGGAGGGTCACTAAATGGACCTTCACAGGTCATTATCCAGGAGATAACCTATTGTCTGATATCTACCTCAAAGAATTAAGTTTTACTTGTATTTGAATTTCACATAAATCATATAGTGTGTTGACTTCTGCGTCCAAAGAAATAGAAACCATTACATTCCTAATCTTATCCACTCTTCCTGTTACCTTGCTGGTTCAGCTCTGGCCACACAAGCCTCATTGTTTTTGGAACACACCTGGATAGCTTCAGCCTCAAGGAATTTGTACTGGCTGTTCCTTCTGGTCATCCTCCAGTTATTCCTTAGAGCAAGTCCTTCACTGTCTTCATACCTTTACCCAATGCTTCTTGCACCTTAAACCTTCATGTTAATGGACATTGTCCTTAAACATGCTCCCATCACCCTCTCTACCCCACTTCCCCATTTTTGCCTTTAGCAATTTATCCCCATCTAACACTCTACTAATTTATGTTTTATTTTTGTCTGTTTTGTTTTATTTGTCTGTTTCTCTTCATTTAGTTGTCAGTTCCTTGAAGGCAGAGACTATATAGTAGTATTCAATAGATACTTATTGAATCAAGACATGTTTATTAAAGTTAGTTCTTGTGTTGGTTTGTTTTACTCTTTTTTATAATGCCTTTCTTTCTGCTCTAGCTCACTCCTGCATAGTTCAATGCTGGTTAGAAGCTTTGTGCACTTTTGCACGGCCCTGTAATTGACAGACTAAGTTTTATGCTGTGATGGTGGGGATAAATTTTCAATCTGGTTGTGCCAAGTGCCTAAAGAACAAATTCATTCTTGGGTTGCCCATATTATGCTAGAAGTATTTACACTCCCCAGGCAGTCTGATCAATTTAATTCTAAAGAATCTATGGGTATTTTTATAGTTAGTAAATATCTCCTTTCTCATTGCTTTGCTTCTGGAGGTGGAGGAGGGAAAGAAGGTGAGCTTCTTTAATCTTAACCTACTGTACTTAATTTACCTCTACAAGAATTGTTCATTCTCGTCCTTCCTCCCCGGAAGACTTAAAAGCATTCTTAGTTCATATGTGGGAAAATTTGTTTCATGCTCCATCACAGGTCTTAATTCTTTCATCTACTCTCTCTCATCCTAATATTTGTTGACATCCCCAATATGCTGAATAGTTATTCATCCCATAACTACTTTTTAAAATATATTTTTATTGAAGTATATCATTCATACATGAGTACACATAAACAAGAAGTGTAGAGTAAAAGTTGTGAACTTACAAAATAAGCATGCATAACATCATACAGGAGTCCTATAGATCACTCTTCCACCAAAACCTTGCATTGTTGTGAAACATTTGTTACAAACTATGCAAGTGCAATATCCAAATATTACTACTAACTATAGTCCGTAGCTTACATTTGGTGTATTTTCCCCCAACTCAAGCTATTATTTTTTAATATATTTTTATAACAGACTTTGTGAACTTACAAATCAATCATGCACATGTGTTGAATTCCCATATAACACCCTTCACCAACACACTACATGTGGTGAAATATTTGTTACAGATTATGAGATAATATCCTTAGGCTATTACCACCAACCATGGATCACAGCGTACATCTGGCACTTTTTTCATCCTTCCCCCACCCCCATTATCAGCACAGTGCATCTTTGGCATTGATGCAAGTATATTACATATTGCTGTTAACCACAGTCCATAGGTCCCATCAATTGAATTTTTCCCATTCTTCTGCCCATACATAACTACTTTTTTTAGTTCATTCTTTTCTGCATACTCAATGATCTTAAGCCAGAAACCCTCCCATAAATTTTTAAACCTAACTCTATAATAGTACTTACTTATTGCAGGTTAAATACTTTGCTATTTTGAAAGTCTCCCCTGCTACCCTGTGAATAAATTGTTGATGGACTCTGTTTCTTCCACCATTTTGTCCTCCCACAATTTAATGTGTTCAATATTCATTCAGCATTTCTGTAAATATACAACTCAAGTGTTTTAACCCTGGGGTTCACTACGTCCTAAACTCCTAATAGTTATCTTAGAAATGCTCCTCACATCTACAGAGCTTATATAGAAAATAAACCCCTATTGTTTGGATAATTATAAAACATGCTACTAGTTTTTTCAGGTATTTTACTTTTTTGGCACTCTTCCTTAATATAATTGCTAATTAAAACTACCTGTGATTTTTCATGCTTGCTGATTGAAATTTATTTCCCAGCAGGAAATTACCAAGCCACTTTACACAGTAAAATTACAGTGGCTCTCATATGTAATATGAATTTCAGAAAAGCAAACCTATGCCTTGTTGTCCATAGTCCTTATTGGGGATAGATTACAAATGAATGGAGTATATTGTTGCTGACCTTAATTAATGAGTCTCCAGGTGTCCACAGGCTAAACTGATACAGAATGACCCAAAGGACTCATTACATTGTTAGCATAAACTATGTGGTATGGTCGAAAGCTCCAGGTATACAAAGACACTTTTATCAGCCACAATATTCTAAATTTTTAGAGTTATCTCTCAGTAGCTAGTTAGGGACCAGTTCATTCTTTAGAATATATGGCTTTGAAACATCCAAGACTGTTAACACTTTACTTCACAATGGATAAATCATTCAAAATCTTAACTTGGATGTGAAGTTTTCCAAACCTCCTGAAATCCAGAGAGTACCTAGTCCATAAATTGCAGTGATGCGCAATGTCTTGACCTCTGAGAATTCATGTGTGTGTGTGCCTGTGTGTGTGACTGGATAGATAGCTAAATATAAATAATTTATAGAATGAAACCAGTAAACTTCATCCTCTACAGCAGGAAACTAAAACAAATTTGAATTTATGTTACATTCTTCATCTACCCAATTAAGTCTTATTGTCTCCTGTGTCTTGTATATATATTATAGATGATTGCTTTAATTGCTGCTCCTGTATAGGTAAATGAGAAAATGTGTGTACATTTAGCAAGCTGTTCTAGACACAGTGTAAAATCATGGACATTGATTTCCAAATCTCAATTTTCTTCCAATGGAACTCCAATAAAATGTGAGCAGCATAAAGCACTTGTTTGCAGCTTTCTATGTTCTCTTCCTCTGCATGGCAGACCCTGTACTAAGTAAATGCATATTCTCATATTCAAAATGATAACTTTTGTAACAGTTAAATATCTGTTATAACTCCCTTTCTTTTCAAATATGCATCAGGACTTTTAAAAATATATGTACTTCATCTTTGTGTATAATGACATTTTTGACATCAAAATGTATATTTGGATCTCTTTTCAAATGCAGACAATCACCAGTATTTGCAAATTCTGATTTTGTGATTTTGCCTATTTATTTGTACTCTCAAAGTCAATACTTGTAAGGCTTTCATGGTCATTCATGGACATGGGCTATATGGCAAAAAATTGAGTTAAAGTTAAATAAAGCAACTCTCTGCCTTCTTGTTTCAACTTCTTACTGCAAACAAATATGCTTTTCATGATATATTTAGTGCCATATTTTGGCACTTTTTCTTATGATTTCAATCTGCAACATGTCCTACAGCCTAGTGCTGAAGTGCTATACAGTGTTCCTCACTTCAAAACGTTTGTGATGTGTCTTATGGAGAAAATATTTGAGCTAGGTAAGCTTCATTCAGACATGAGTTATAGTGTTGTTGGTTGTCAATTCAATGTTAATGAATTGAAAATATATTTTAAATATGGTATCTTCAAACAGAAACACACAAAAATCAAGGTTTTGTATTGACTGGTTGATGGAAATGTGAACAGAGACTTGCAAGAAATTAACCTTTTAATTTCCTTGGTATCAATTGTTCAACTGATACCAACACTAAGTATTCCTGGCAACTACCTAGAAAATAATTGCCACAAATAATGCAATTTGACTATATTTATTGCATTTTTATTGTTGACCTATTTTTGCAAAATGTGTTCTTGGATCATTTTAAAATATTTACTATAAACCTGTTTAGTTGTAAGCCCAAGGGTCTCTCTCCACTGTGAATGCTAAAAGCCCTCTGGAACATTGTGAGAGGGGCTACACTGGGTTATACCCATGCTTGTGAAGGAATTCATGAAGGTGATGTGTTTAGAACTGAGATAAATAGTCACTTGGCTCCTGGTTTGGGTATTCTTCCATTATTTCTTTCTATATTTAAATATTTTTAGTAAATACATAATATCACACTTCAAAGTCACTGGGTTCTTATTTTTGCAACAACCAGAATTCTCTATCAAGGACAACCAATGTACAAAACACCCATGATAACCCTCATTGGCAGATATTGTGGGCTACAGGTATACCTTTGTTGTATTAATCCACCAAGATATGAAGGTTACTAGTTGCTGCATTATCACCTACCGAATACTGACTAATAATCTTTTAAAAATATTTTTATTAGAGAAGTTGTGAACTTACAAAACTATCATGTACATATGCGGAATTCCCATACAACACCCTTCCACCAACACACTACATTTTTTACAGATTATGAGATAATATAAGAAGACTATTACCACTAACTATAGTCTATACGCATATTTGGTATACATTTCTCCATACCCTCAACACAGTATATCTTCTGCATTAATGCAAGGATATTACAGTATTGCTAATAACTATATTCCATAGATTACATTAATTGTATTTCCCATGCTTCTCCACATTCTTACCACCTTGTAATAGTGATGTATATTTTTTCTAGTTCATAGAAGGACATTCTTGTTTTTGTACTATTAACCACAATCTCATCCACTCCTGGGTTCATTATGTTATTCAGTCCCTAGATTACTGTCTCGCTTTCTTTCAATTGACATTTACATCCCTATACTACCCTTTTCAACCACAATCCTATTTAAAAATCAGCTGCATAACTTCTACTCACTATAATGTGTTACTATTATATCCATTTCCATTTCCACCACTTTTACAGTCAAGTTCATTAAAACTTCCACATACATTAAGCATCAGTACCCCTTCTCAGTCCTCTTCCTGTCTCTAAATAACCTGTACTGTAAATTTTAAATACATGCATTTCTTCTTCAAATTTATTTCATATGATTGATACGATTCAATATTTATCTTTTATGTCTGGTTATTTCACTTAGCATAATGTCTTTAAGGTTCATCCATGTTATCATATGTATCCCAGTTTCATTTCTTCTTACAGCAGCATAGTATGCCATTGAATGTGTATACCAAATTTTGTTTATCCATTCATCAGTTGATGGACACTTGTGTTTCCATTCGTTGACAATTTTGAATAATGCCACTATGAACATCGATGTTCAAATGTCTGTCTGTGTCACAGGTTTTATTTCTTCTGGATATATTCCTAGTAGAGGGATTGCTGGATCCTATACAAATTTTATATTTAGCTTCCTGAGGAACCACTAAACTGTCTTCTACAGAAAATGCACCATTTTACATTCCCACCAATAGCGGTGTTCCTATTTCTCCACATCATCTAGAGCACTTATTCTTTTCTGTATTTTAAAATAATGGCCATTCTAGGTGGTGTGAGATAATATCTCATTGTCATTTTGATTTGCATTTTCCTAATAGCTAGTGATATTGAACATATTTCGATGTGCTTTTTGGCCATCTGTATTTCCTCTTTGGAGAAATGTCTGTTTAAGTCTTTTGCCCATTTTTTATTGGAGTAGAAATAGGAATAGGAAGAAACTTCCTCAACATGATAAAAGGTATATATGAAAAACCCACAGCTAGCATCATGCTCAGTGGTGAAATGCTCCCTCTAAGATATATAACAAGATAAGAATGCTCACCCTCATTGCTTTTATTTAATATAGTTTGTAAGTAATAGCTCCATCTTTTAGGCAAGAAAAAGAAATAAAAAGTATCCAAATTAGAAAGGAAGAAATAAAAATTTAATATTTGCAGATGACATGGCACTATGTGTAGAAAGTTCCAAAAATCTACAACAAAGCTTCTAGAGCTGATAAACTAGTTCTGTAAAGTGGCAGGATATAAGAGCAACACACAAAAGTCAGCAGCATTTCAGTACACTAATAATTAGCAATCTGAGGAGGAAATCAAGACAGAAATTCAATTTACAATAGCAACTAAAGAATCAAATATTTATGAATAAACTTAACTAAAAATGTAAAAGACTTATACACAGAAGACTATACAATATTCCTAAAAGAATTCAAAGAAGATCTAAATAAATGGAAGAATAGTCCATGCTATTGGACTGGAAGACTAAATATCATTAAGATGTCTGTACTTCCCAAATTATTTACAGATCTAATGCAATCCCAATAAAAATTACAATAGCATTTTTTACTGAATTGGAAAAACCTTTTCCTTCCAAGTAATTTACATAATTGGGGACCTAAGCATATTGAGCAGATTCACAGAACTGGTGTATGGAAGATAGGTTATCCAGAGAGAAAAGAAAATAGAATGCTGTGAGCCAATGTTCTATATGGTCATAACCCAAAATAAGGTGGAAGGGTGTGGTTTGGCAATGGATGGGGGTGGTGATGGTGCAGGGATGTGAGTGGATTTGAAGGTGCTGGAATGTGAGGGTGAGCAGGGTGTCAGGATTAGATTGGGCTTTCCAAGGATTTGGGGGGAGGGCTAGAGGAAGGAACAGGTGAACTCTGGGGATTTTTGTGTCTGTGGTTGAAACTACAATGGTGGGAATATTCTTTTGGCAAATATGGCAGAGGAATTTCATTGGTGCAGTATTTGGTGATGGAGGGACTGCTTTCCGTGTTTATTCACTGTGGGTTCTTTTGTATCTGCTTGTCTTCTCTTCTTATCTTCTCTTTATGAGGCACCGGGAACCAATCCCAGGACCTTCAAATGGGGGAGAGAGGCACTCAATTGCTTAAGCCAACCCAGCTCTCTGGTTTGTTGTGTTTCTCACTGTCTCTCTTCTGTGTCTGTTTTTTGTTGTGTCATCTTGTTGCGCCAGCTCTTCATGCAGGCCAGCTTGCTTTCACCAGGAGGCCCTTGGAACTGAACCCAGGACCCTCCATATGTTAGACAGGAGCCCAGTTGCTTGAGCCACATCTGCTTCCCACTTATATATTCGATGTAACATTTATGTATTCTAAAGTTTCTTTAAAAATAAAAAATAAAGGAAAAGAAAAAAAAATGTTATTTTTCATCCATTTTGGATTTAATGATTATATAGATAAACGTGATAATAAGTGTGAAAGAAAATGTATACATTCCCTTAATCAATCTTGGAAATAATTTTTAATATGTATAAGCAAGTAAATGTATCCCCAAATAACTTGGAATTGATTCTAAGGAACTTATTTTCATTATAAGAATAATTAATTTGTATGTTCAAAGGAAGCAGTGTAAAGTATTTCTGATAGCTTCATCAGTGACACCAACCCTACCTCTCTTTTCACAAATGTATTTTAGTACTATTTTCATGGTCCTAAAATTATAATATATTTTTGAAATTATTTTTTGAATGAAAAAACAATATTTTTATTTATCCTATAATATATAGAATTTCAAAGGTTATTGATTCTTGGTTTATAAATGTTTAAAGAAGAGATAAATCTAGAAGATACATTTTAACAGAATATCTCCAAGCATAAAATTTTAAGCTTTCTAAGACACTTTTTAATGATAAATATTAGTGTATCAAACATGCCTGATTGTGGTTTGCTTATTCATTGTACCAGATCAAGAGACAATGGTCAATTCAAATCACCCCAAAACCTCAAAAATATAGATTTTTAAAAATATATATTCAAAATAACTTAATTATTGAATTTATACCAATTATATCTATATAATCCCAGTCAATCATCTCAATTTAATAGTGAAAACCTGAGTTGCAACAAATTACTTTAGGTGAGTCTCATTAATCTCTTATAAATTTTCCAAATAAAATATTCCTCTCATGATTTTCCATAAGGAATGTTTTATTTGATAATTTTTAAGACTGTAGGTAATTGGGTTCAAGAGTGGAGGGACTATGGAATAGAACACAGAAAGGACCATGTCCTGGATAGTTGCAGAGGTTGCAGTTGGCTTCAAGTAGATGTAAAAGGCTGAACTGAGGAAGACTGAGATCACAAGGATGTGGGGAACACAGGTGGAAAAGGTTTTTGCTCTGTCAGCTCCACTTGGAAACTTGAGCACAGTAGAAAATATGTAAATGTAAGATCTGATGATGAAGATGAAACAGCCACCACCAATGCCCAGACGTGAGGCAAGAATTAAGATCTCATTGCTGAAGGTGTCAGAACAGGAAATCCTCAGCAGAGAGGGTATATCACAGAAGAACTGAGGGACCATGTTGGACTGACAGAAGGGCAGTCATAAAGTATTGCCAGTGTGGAATCCTGAGTAGACCAGTCCACTGAGCATGGAGGCTATTGTCATCTGGACACAAACTTGAAGGTTCTGTTCATTATCACAGAGTAATGGAGGGGCTGACAGATGGCCACATATCTATCCTGAGCCATAATGGGGAGGAGCATCAACTCTGTATACACAAAGAACACCACTAAAAAGACCTGAGCTATGCATCCTGCTTTAGAAATGGTGCTTCTGTCAAGCAAAGAATTGACACATGAATTAGGGACAGTTACAGAAATACAGCATGAATCCAAGATGGCCAGATTCCTAAGGAAGAAGTACATGGGGGTGTGAAGGCTCTTGTCAATGGTTGTGACAGTAATAATGAGAACATTCCCAGTAACAGTCACCAAATACATCAGAGAGAATGACATGGTATGCAGAATGTGTACTTCCCATTCATCAGAAAATCCCATTAGAAGAAACTCCATCATCATAGTAGAATTGGGCATCTTTGAGAAAGAAGGAGAGTTGTACCTGGGAAGCAAGGAAAAAAGCCCTGAACCCATAAAGAATCAAAATACAGGAAGGTATATCTTGACTCTTTTACTCTTCACCCCTTGTTAATTTTAAACCATATCAATGGTACTAATATTTTGGAAGGAAATGTATGTGGTGGTGCATTAGCTTCCATAATATTCTTATTCATACTATAAGAGTTAAGTATAAATCACAACCTAATTGCACATAACCAGAAAACATAACAGTGCTATCTATCTATCTATATATCTATCTATCTATCTATCTATCTATCTATCATCTATTTTATCATCTAAATTGCATATCATATGAGTATGTAATTTCTCATAATAAAATAGAAATATAGAGAGATTTTTTAAATAAAATCTTAAGCCTTTTTGAAGATAATGGTGAATACTTGATAATTGGAATAAAATCGGTTGGATTTTTTTAGTCTTTCATTTTTATTTTGAGTGTACAAATAATATTGGAAAAATAATCTATCTAGAACTAGTCATTTAGGGGCAATAATGTCAAAATTATCTTAATTTGCCTTCTGATGTAATTTAGAATTTTACTTATTCCAATATCTGAAACAGATAACACTCTCTTTTACTCTTTAGCTCAATTACATCACACTGAGTTTGCTCTATATTTTTTCCATTGAAATCTTATTATTCAATTTATTTTTCTAACCATCTATCTCTCCTTTTAAAGACAGATTTGTGCCTTCCATTGAGAGAGCAAAGTATTCCTGCTTCCTCTTTTTCTTAGAGTCTCTTGAACCTGCTCCTAATGCTGCCTGATTATCCTCTTTAGTTTTCCAACTTTTCAAAACTTCCAGAGAAGGTTTGGTTCCACTTCCTGAAAAACAAAACAAATGAAATTTGAATCACAATTATTGCATTTGTAAGTTTTTACAGAATTAATTTAGCTTTCCTTTCTTTCATCTTAAATTAATCATTTTGCGCTTTCTCTCTTTAATCTTTTTATTTTTCAACAAAATTTCTGAACTTTCTTCCTTCATTTCCTAATCATTAATAATCTTCTGGGTTTTGGGGACCACACACTTAACGTAGATAAATTGCTGATTTCTTCAGTATTCTGATTTGTTCACCTGTGGACATATTAACCAGCTTTATTTTGACTTATCTTTGTTACTTGCATTCTTCTAACTCTCCTCTGTCATTCTTATACAACTCTTTCTTCTCCTTCCCTCAAAATAACAGTAATAGTAACAACAAAAAGAACAATAATAATAATGTTGACAACTGGAACCATGAACAATGAATGTGTCCACAATTAGGCTGACTGAATGTTACTCTTCTTTATTTGAAATGAAAGAGTTTCCAATTCTGCTCATATCTTTACAATCTAAACTCATTCCCTCCTCCAAAAGCATTTGTGATCCTTCATCTGCTCATGATCTCTTCCCTCAAACATTTTCTGTCCATTTCCTCTCTTGTGAATTTATCAAATATCTTCCATATATAAGTTGTGAATAATAGAGGAAAATGTGTATGTGTGTGGGAGGGGTAATGTGGGAATAGCCTGTATGTTTGATGTAACCGTTCTGTAATGTAAAACTTCTCTAAAAATAAAGTTTATTATTGATAAGGGAAGTGCTGGGACCCTAACCCCCCTTGGCAGAAACCCACAGCTTTAGGAAAATAAACTCCCCTTGGTCCCTGGTCCCTTTTTCCCCTCCCCCCGCCCTTTTCTCCATGGAATCCATGTCAGGAAGATAAGCACTCCCACCTGCCCCTTTGAATTGAAATTTACAATTCTAAACAGATAATGACTGACTCTTTTCCTCCCTCATGGCTTTCTGCTTTTAGGAAGATAAGCTAATCTCACTCCTCCCCTTCTGTAAGCCTGCCTGCCTGCTGGCTCAGGAATCTGCCTGCTGAGTGTTCCTATATAAACTTATGAAATTCAGAAAACAGGGCTTAGATTTTTTGGGAGAATTGACTCTCCTCTGGGCCCGCGCATAATGAAACTTTGTTCATCCGTATCCCCAAGAGTGCCATTTGGGTTTCTTTCTGCTGGCCACAACATTTGGTTCCCTGACAGGGAAAGACCCAGTTGAGCAGGCCCATTGTGCCTCCGGCCTGGGGCTGATGGGCCCTGCCGATGGAGATCTCCCAGTGAATGAGGTGGGCACCACCTGTCCTCTTGATAGGACCTCCTTCTGAGGCAGTCCCACAGGCCGCATCCCTAACTCCCCAGCCTGACTCAGTGGGGAGGTGGACTGAACAGTGCCAGAAGTCTCTGGAAAGGTAAGGTCCCAGGTGTCAATTCCTCAGTCAGGTCCATCTCCGGACGGAAGAGGAGACTGATCAGCTCCTGAAATCTTTACTACCAAGATTCCAGAATAGGGCAGTTACTGTGGGAGGAACTGCAGAACCTCTGAGTGACTGTATGAGTGAGGATGGCAGAGGCTTGTGTCTACCATATCAGTCTGTTACTTCAAAGCTTTATGCTACGGAGCCCGTGTGGGCCCTAACCTGTTTTCTGCGGCTACATCATATGGCATAATGGTCACCCCGAACTTTACTCAGGTGCCTTAGCTTAGACGAGCCTAAATTCTCGCAAGAGACGCAGACAGGCGGACTTCAGAGTGGTCTTGAAAGAGGCAACCCCTTTCCTTGTCTGTCTCACACCACCGACTCGGTGTGGATTCAACACTGTTAATCCATGTGGGAGGAAATGCATAACCTTTGAGTGACTGTGTAAGTCAGGATGGCAGAGGCTTGTGTCTGCTGTACCAGTCTGTGACTCCAAAGCTTTATGCTATGGAACCGGTGTGGGCTCTAAACTGTTTTCTGCAGTACGTAATATGGCATAACGGCCACCCCAAACATTACCCGGGCACCTTAGCTAAGATAAGCCAAAGTTCTCAGGAAAGATATGGATAGGCAATCATCTGAGTGGCCTTGAAAGAGGCAACCCCTTCCCTTGTCTATCTTGCACCACCTATGCAGGGTATGGGCTCATCACAGTCAAAACCTACCATCTTAAACTGCATGCTCAAGAATTTCAAGAAGGGTTTCTATGGAGATTATGGCATCTGGATGAACCCTGGCACCCTCTGAACCTTATATGAAGTAGAGTGGCCCACTTTTAATGTTGACTGGCCCTTAGAAGGAACCCTGGATATAGCCAGGGTCCATGCAGTGTGGCTGGTGATCACAGGAACTTCTGGCTACCCGGTCAGTTTCCCTACATTGAATCTTGGTTGGAGATAGCCCAGATTCTGCCCCCTTGGATTTGATTGTGCATTGGGAAAAAAAGGACATATCAGGGTCTTGGTTGCACAGGGAACAAGGCTCTGGAAGCCAGTCATTCATCAAGTGGCCTTGGAGGAGGGCCCATCATCACCCTCACTGCCATGCGCTCCGGCCACTCTAGCCTCTACTCCTAGCCCGGGAGTGCAGGCAGATTTCCCAGAAATACCTCCACCTTTGGTCTCTCCACCTAGCCTGGGAGTACTGGCAGATCTCCCAGAAACATCCCCATCTTCAATCCCTCCAGGAACATCGATCCCCTCTGAGAAAAGCCCCAGAGCCCCAAATAGCAAGGAGGCTCTGGTAGGCACAACCCGCGTTACAGATGCCCCTCCATGAAACACAGGGTCCCACCAAGATCGGCAAGAATGGGACCATCCAACCTGGGAAGCCTGTATTATACTACCAGCCCTTCACAACTACAGACCTCTTAAACTGGAAGAACCACACCCCTTCCTACTCGGAAAAGCCCCAGGCTCTTATTGATCTCATGGAATCCATTTTTCCAGGCCCAGTATCCTACTTGGAATGACTGCTACCAAGTCCTCCTGACTTTGTTTAATACGAAGGAGAGATGACGGATTCTGATGAAAGCCCAAAAGTGGCTACAAAAGCAGGCCCCTATTGGCATTTTAAACCCAGAAGATTGGGCACAAGAAGCGGCACCAGAAGCCCAACCGAACTGGGACTTCAACACTGATCAGGGGCTGACTGCACTCCAGCAATATCGGGAAGTGTTCCTTCAAGGGGTCCGAGAGGGGGCAAAATGAACCACAAACATGACAAAAATGACTTTGTCAAAAGCCCGACAAATCTCCAGGAGATTTCTATGAAAGGCTTTGCGAGGCCTTCAGAATCTACACTCCTTTGAACCCAGAAGCTCTGGAAAATCAGAGGATGGTGAATGCAGCCTTTGTTGCACAGAAAGCAACCAACATTAAAAGAAAGCTCCAAAAATTAGAAGACTTCACAGGCATGAACATCTCTCAACTACTGGAAGTCGCCAACAAAGTATTAGTCAATCGAAACGAAGTCGCCAAACAAGAAGTCAAGAAGCAAATAAAACATCAAGCCTCCTTACTGGCAGCAGCCTTAAGAAATCCTGACCCCACCAGATGAGAAGGACCACCTCAAAAAGGGGGGACAAGTGCCAGAAAGGTGCCTCTGGCCAGAGACCAATGTGCCTACTGCAAAGAAAGTGGACACTGGAAAAATGAATGTCCACAAAAGACTTGGGCACATAGAGGAAACATCTCTAAAGGGAAATACTGACCTGAGCCCCAAGACCATCTGATTGGGCTGGCAGGGCTCAACACCGAATAGGGGTGGCCGGGTTCACCGGAACTTGGCCCCCACAAGCCCATGGTCAAACTACAAGTCAGGGGCCAGTAAATGACCTTCATGGTGGACACTGGTGCTGAATATTCTGTGGTCACCACTCCCAATGCCCCCTTTAGTGGAAAAACCACTAAAATTATAGGAGCAACTGGGGACCAGTCAAACCAATGGCCTTTTTGCCAGTCAAGAACTTGCCAGCTTGGTGGTCACAAAGTGACTCATGAATTTTTGTACCTGCCTGAATGTCCAGTTCCCCTACTTGGTAGGGACCTCTTAACCAAACTGGGAGCCCAGATTAACTTCAAACCTGAAGGGCCAGCAAACTTAACCCTCGGGACCGGCCTCACTCTCCTCATCACCATGCCCCAAAGTGAAGAATGGAGACTTCATGCAGAAGAAAGTTCAGGTCAGAATCTGGAAAAGCTGCTGGAACTTTTTCCCCAGGTTTGGCAGAAAAAAAACCCACTGGGAATGGCATGGAACCATGCACCCATCATCATCGACCTGAAGCCTGGAGCCATCCTGATCCAGCAGGGGCAATATCCAATCCCCCACAAAGCGCAATGGGGCATAGTTGAATATATAGATTGCCTAAAGAGAGAGAGGATCCTTTCAAAACACCAAAAGACAACTCAGCCTCGCCCCTGCCTTGGGGCTCCCAGATGTAACTTTAGATGACACTTTAACCTGTTTGTGCATGAAAAGAACAGAGTAGCATTGGGGGTTCTCACACCAACAGTCAGCCCCTGGCAAAGATCTTTTGCTTACCTCTCTGAGCAGCTGCACTCCATGGCTGCAGGGTGGCTGTCCTGCCTAAAAGCCTTGACAGCAACTGTGATATTCATCAAAGAAGCTGACAAATTAACTCTCAGACAGACCATTCACGTTATCGTGCCACATGCAGTCACTGCCCTAATGAACTCACATGGGTATCGGTGGATATCGAATCCCCGGCTCGCACATTATCAAGGTTAACTCTGTGAAAACCACAGAGTGACAGTAGAAACGGTGTGCAGTCTAAACCCTGGCACCTTTTTGCCAGAAGAGGAAGGGGCTCCAGAACACGACTGCATTGAAGTGACAGAAGAGGTCTACTACGCCAGTCACCCGGACTTTCAAGGCAAACTGCTCCCTTTCTCAGATCAGACACTATTTACAGATGGGAGCAGTCTTGTTAAAAACGGAGAAAAGCTTACTGGGTATGCAGTTGCCACTACCGAAAGGGTGGTGGAAGCAGTGTCTCTACTGTGCGGATGGTCTGCGCAATGGGCAGAGCTCTGGGCACTGGTCCAAGACTTGCAGCTAGCCACTGGGCAAGCAGTAAACATTTGCACTGACTCTAAGTATGTATTTGCTACCATTCATATACATGGAGCAATTTATAAAGAGGTCTCCTAACCGCAGGGGGAATGGAAATAAAAAACAAAGAAGAAATTCTCCAACTGTTATAAGCACTCTGAAAACCAAACAAGGTTGCCATCATCCACTGCCAGGGAAATCAGAAAGGAATGGATATAGTCACTCAAGGAATCAGACTGGCTGACAAGGCAGCTCGGCAAGCGGCTGTAGGAACCCATGGAATGCAAGTCCCGGAATTAACACCGCAACTGTCCCTCTTAGGAAAAGAGACTGATCAACTAAGCTATACCTGGGAAGAACAGGAGTGGGCTGAAAGAGAAGGGGGAAGCCGAACCCCTGAAGGAACTTGGCTGCTCCCAGATGACCAAATTTTGTACCAAAAGGAGCCGCTCATGCCCTCATCCAGCGATACCACCAATTCATCCACCTAGAAAAAACTGCACTAGAGATACAACTACATAGCCTGGCTAACTTCTCTCTGTGCCACCATCAGCAGCCAGTGCCAAATTTGTGCCAAAAACAACCCCTTGCAGGACCCCCATACTCCGGCAGGTGTCCAGCACACGGGAATGGCCCCATTTGAAGATATCACAGTTGACTTCATGGAAGTGAAACCAAATATCAGTACAAATATCTGTTGGTGATGATATGCACCTTTTCAGGTTGGATCAAAGTTTTCCCCACTCTCACCGAGAAGGCAAGACAAGTGATTAAGGCTTTACTTAGAGAAATCATTCCACAAGATGGGCTGCCACTGTCAATTGGAAGTGACAATGGCCCAGCCTATGTGGCTGCCATAGTCCAAGAGCTAGGAAAAATGTTAGGAATTAAGTGGAAACTACATACTGCTTACAGACCCCAGAGCTCAGGGCAAGTTGAATGCATGAATCGAACCCTCAAAGCCACCCTAGCAAAATTCTGTCAGGAAGCTGGTCTCCCCTGGATAGACTTACTTCCCTTGACACTTCTCAAAGTTAGGTTCATCCCAGGATCCACTAGTCATTCACCCTTTGAAAATCTATTTGGGCAGCCACCCCCAATTATCTGGGCCTTCAGAGGAAATCTCAAACTTCTGGGGGAGGCTAGCCAAGATTCCATTCTCCAGCAGCTAGGGAAAACTCTAGCCAAAATACATAAAACTGTCTTGTCCCAGAATCTCATCTCCCTGGGATACCCGGTGCACCCGACTGGCCAGGGGACCTAGTCTGGTTCAAAGACTGGAAAAAAGAACCCCTCCAGCCCTCCTGGACATGTCTACATACTGTAATCCTTGTAACTCTACTGCTTTTAAAGTTGCAGGCATCACCCCTTGGATCCATCATTCCAGGGTCAAGAAGGCACATCTTGATAAAGAGCAGGACAGCTGGACAGCCCAACCCATACCCAGCCACCCCTTGAGACTGCAAGTCACCTGGGATCCTCAAGCACCTCCCTCATCAAATGCAGGCAGAATGGACCCCTGCTTCTGGTGGATCCCGTGCTTATATGGCCTGCTCACCTTGGTATTTATAGTTGGACTCGCTGCTGTGGCCCCTGCAGACTGGACTGTTGTGAATAGAGCCTTAATTGCAATTGCTTACTGGTGTATAGAGGGATGTTTCTGCGCCTTAACTTGCTTGTCCTTTACTTCTTCGCCCCCTCCCTAAGAGCGGATACCCACCCCCAAAATCTATGGCAGCTGCAAGTTAGCCAAAGCTGGGGCAAACAATCCGTGCTGAACGCTTCAGTCCCGTTCTCTACAGGTGCACCTTCAGCCTCTGTAATATTTGACACAGGGCAATCAAAGATCATGCTCCTTACAACTTGCTGGTTGCCCCATATCCCCACGCCCCATACTGGCCCCCAAGAGAGGGTGTAGGGGTCGCAGCTATGGGACCCCCAAAAAGGTGGAGGATTCTGCCACTATTGGAGCTTGCTAGGAGGTGCCACCGCTCATTGGAAGGGAGTCCCACCTACTTCTCTGTATCTCCTACAGAAAATCCCCAGCCCAGCAGGGTGTGGCATAGAAACCTGTGACCCCATAAAACTCATGTTATTAAACATAACTACCAGATCAGAAAATACCTTTTTAAAGGCCCAGGCAGGACTGAAACTAGGAATTGGAATATACAACGCATCGAGGCCGGACCCAAGAGACCTCATACTGGCCCAACTGATCCCAGTAACCCAACCTCCAGAAAAAGCCCTGATGAAAAATATCAGTAAAGCTTCCCAGATGCTCAAAGTCAAAGTTAAAACAGCTCCCCGCAATGTTCTTTTGAATGAGGTTCAAAATTTCCACCAACTCCTAAATAAATCTCGACCTGATATAGCTGCCTCCTGCTGGCTATGCACTTCCTCCAGTCTAACCATCTTTCCTGTACCTGTCCTATGGAATGCAACCCCCCTAACCCATGACTGCTCTGCAGCAGAAACCAGGCCCCTCCCAGTCTGCATAACTGAACCCCCAGGAAAACTGGCTAACTGTGAAAAAATAACTACCAGGTCTCCTTTAACCATCCTTCCTCTTTGAAGGGCCAACTGTGACACCAACCGCCCACTCAATTAGCCTGACCGATGCTCCACAAACTCCACTATCTAGGTCTGTGGCACCAACACCTACAGGTGCCTACCCCAAGATGACCAGGGCATCTGCTACCTGGCTTGGCCTGTACCATCGTTTTCAGTGTATGGAAATGAATTGCCTGGAGAGCTCTCCCGAGACAAATGAGCAATACAAGCAATTCTTATACTCTTAGGACTAGGAGTAGTCAGGAGTGCAGCAGTAGCGGGGGGCTTCTCTTGCAGTTGGTCAGGAGGGCTTACAAACACTACCTTGGGAAACATCAAATGACCTCAAAGAAATATCGGGGGCTCTCAATGGGTAGTAAGACCAGATAGACTCATTGGCGGAAGTGGTTTTGCAAAACAGGCGAAGATTAAACTTGCTCACCACAAGTTCAGGGGGGATCTGTCAGGCCCTGGGGGAAAATGCTGTTTCTATGCAAACTCCTCAGGAATTGTTAGGGACAAAGTGGTCCTATTAAAGGAATGAGCCAAAGACCGTTTAAACCATGTATACCAAGCATCTGCCAATGGAAATTACTTCCAGTGTCTCCTCTCCTGGATTTTGCCATTTATGCCAGTAATAGCCTCAGTCTTTTTCCTCTTAACTTTTGGGTCATGCATTCTATGCTACTTCCCGCTTAAATGCCCTAAAACACCAAGTAATGCCTCATGTTAAATATCAGCCCTTGGACACTATAGAATAATCCCCATGATAGCAAGTGATGCCCCATAAAGAATTATAAAGGCATCAAAAGGGGGAATGATGAGGGAAGTGCTGGGATACCAACCCCACCCTCAGCAGAAACCCCACCCTAAGCAGAAAAAAATAAACTCCCCTTGGTCCCTGGTCCCTCTCTCCCCTCCTTTCCCCCCCCCTTTTCTCCTTGGAATCCACCTCAGGAAGATAAGCATCCCAGGCTGCCCCTTTGAATTGAAATTTACTCTATACAGATAATGCCTCCCTAATGGCCTTCTGCTTTTAGAAAGATAAGCTAACCTTGCTTCTTGCCTTTGTAACCCCACCTGCCTACTTGCTCAGGAATTTGCCTGCTTAGTGTACCTATGTAAACTTATGAAAATTGGAAAATGGGGCTCAGATTTTTTGGAGATTTGGCTCTCCTCTGAGCCCACGCGTAATAAAACTTTTTACATCCGTGCTCCCAACAATGCCATTTGCGTTATTTCTGGCTGGCCACAACCAATTCACCTCTTTGATTTTACTGCTTTTAAGATTTTTTTCTGGAATCTGTGTTGCCTGTAATATGCAAGCTCATTTCTGGAAACACTTTTATTAGTAGTCAGCAACAGTTAGGAATATTTGAGCACTATAAATGCAGTTAAGCTCTAATTTAGCAGTTTATACAGACAGACATTTAACACATATTTGGATTACTCTTTAGGAGGACACTTAAGCTTGAAGTTCAAGAGTTAGCTATTGATTCTGAAAGTTCCTTTTAACACCTTGATAAACAATTCTGATAAAAATAAAAAGTGACTAAAACTTAAAACATTGTCAAAGTAACATCCCATTCAAACTTTTTTACATTTTAACCAGTCTTACAGGCTTTCAGTTTTGTGATCTAGTTTTATTTGCTGGCTTAGGAAAGCTGCTAGCCCAACTAGAATTAGCATGGAAACAAAAGAGAGAACATTAACATTGCTAATTATTTCAACTCCTCCAGCAGTTTAATTCTATCAGCCCACAGCCATATCACCACTTCTCCCTCCATTACCTGAAAGCCTAAGAAAAGAAGCATTCTGATAATGTAATTGTACCTGAATCTTGCAAACTACACCAAAAGGTTCTGCTAAGGAAGAAGCAGAAAGTCTAATGCTATGCAAAGACAGTTTTATTCAATCAAATGAGTTTCAGGTTATATTAAATGATTATAGAAATTGAACAATTACAAAAAGGAAGAGTAATTAATTAAAGACATAGGAAAGAATGAAAGGATATAAAACCACTAACCAAATTGTGAGAAAACACACCTGAACTCTCATGTGGCTGGGGGCCCATTTGCAGCTGATCAAAGTCCTGATTTGAAAAATGGTCCCAGGCAGGGCATCCCCTCCTGGGCAAGGCTCCAACTGGCAGCTTTGGGACCATCCCTTTTAAGGGTTTCCAAACCTCAGAACTCCAGTGGGTCTTACAACTCATGAGGAATGACCTGATTAAAAGTAACTGAATCCATCTGGTGGGGGGCAGTCAGCCCTCCACAGGGGAGACATGTTACCTCATGGGGTCTTTGTTTTATTCTCTTTATGGTACACTGAACAGGAACATAAAGGTTTTTAGCTTTTAGTTTTACAGGGGATACAAACAGCATGTGTAAATATCATGTCTTGTGACTTGCCCCTTTTAAACATTTGTTTTGTGGTAATAGATGATGGGGATGCTTGCATATCAGTGTTATAACATTCCAAAGGACAAGTTAATCATTCACAATTCTAGGCTAAAACAGCAAGGGCTATTGATTAAAAAGATGAGGAATTCACAATTCTTAATAATTTTCTTATAGTATATTAAATGGATTACTTCAAAAATATAATCTTTTTCTTTTTGGTATTCCCAAAACTCAAACTGTCACACTCCACCCTCTGAAGTCCGTAAAGACAAGTTCTTCCCATATGCAAAATGCCTTCATCACATCACAATATTTCAAAAGCCTTAAATGTTTTCAGGAGCAATGCTATGTACAAAATCATATAAAAATCAGTTATAGGCATGCACTTTGTCTTGGGTCCAAATTCTCCTCTGGTTGTAGATGGTGGAACTTAGAAAACAAGTTATGTGCTTCCAATATACAAAGGAGGGACATATATATGATAAGCATTTGCATCACCATAAGGAGAAATTGGAAGGAAAACAGGCATCAAAGTCCCCAAACTGTTCAAATACCTGCAGGGCATACTCCATTATATTTCAATATCTGAGCATCATCTCTAGAATGATTTCTTCATCTTCTTGGGGCTCATGGAGTCCACCCCTTCCATTGGGCTTGTCCAATGGCTATTTTCTCAGTTCCACCTTCATCAATCATCTTGGTGACAGCCAGTGTTATTTGAGGTCATCCTCTAATAATATTGGGATGATGGCCAGTATCTCTGGGAGATATTCTCCACTCCCTTAGTACTGTGAGGTGCTGACAGCATTCTCCCTAATCTCTGTCATACAGACCTAACCACCTCAGAACAGTGGGGTGGCAACCTAACTCTCTCTAATATTTGGGAATGTACTCCATCTTCCCTGTGGCCTGGTGCAGCCAAACCTTCCCTGATCAAGGGGCTGGAAGAGCTATCCTCTTCAAATTCCAGAACATACTCATCCTTTCCACACACATGGGTGGGGTCCCTCTCCTGGCCCAAGAAGATGTCCCAAGTCCAAATCTCAACTTACATCGTTTTCCACTTTAAGTCATTTTTCCTTCAATTTCACCTCTCCCTCTCCCTCTTTGTATAGACTGATAGTGGTTTCATACATACAGATCTTGAAAATAGCTTGTCAATTTTGCATGCAGTTCACATGGGTCCAGGCTATCGTAGAGTAAGACTTTCCACAAGTCCTTCCTAGATAACTTCATTTCTGATCCTGACTTGCACTGAAATGGCTCCCTGTTTCAAGTTCAGTTAAATCCTCACATGAGGTGCTATCTTCTGGAGGCTTATTTTCCAGAGGCTTGGAGTTTCGCCAATCAATTTCTAATTCCTTTGTGCCCAGAAGTATAGCTCTCTGCTTATCTCTTTCCTCTTTCCTGACCATTGGACACCTCTGCTTCCACCCCATCCCCAAAAGGACAAGAGATGGTGTGTGTTTGCCAAGCCTTTCTGGGTAACTGCAGGTTCTTTTGGTCCACATAGCCTGGACTGGTGGGTAATTGTGGATCCACCTCCACCCTCCAATAGGAAAAGAGGGGTCTGGTGTTTCCACAGCCTTTCTGGACAATGGCAGACTTTTGGCCTCAATGGACTGGACTGTTGGATGCCTATGGATCCACCCCCATCCCTAATAGAATAGGAGGTGTCTGGAGTCTCCACAGCCTCTCTAGACAATGACAGGTACTTTCAGCCTACAGAGACTGAACTGTTGGGTGCTTGTGGATCCCTCCACGTGCCTTAATAATCTAGGAGGCAGCTGGTGTTTCCTCAGCCTCTCTGGGTAATGGCAGGTATTCTCACACTAAAGGGACTTAACTGTTGGGTGCACGTAGAACCACCCCCACCACGCAAAATGACAGGAGGGGGTTGGTGCTTCCTCAATCACTCTTGGCAATGGTGGGTACTTTCAGCCTATAGGGACTGAACTGTTGGGTATTGGTGGTTGCATTTCCACCCTTAAAGGGCAGAAGGGACAGTACTCCCTCAACTTCTCAGGGCAACTGCAGCCACATTCAGTGCACACAGATTAAATTGTTGGGCACTCCAGAAGGTCCATTCCACCCTGGGCAGGGAGGGGTTCTGGTGCTATTGTCAGTTTACCTGAGCACCTGTGGTCATTTTGGACCTACATGGCATAGATTGCTGCCCACAACTATAGCTCCATCCCCACCCAAGGTAGGTGGGAAGGAGTGGGAAGCTTTATCAATCTCTCCAGGCATTAGAGACAGTCTTGTCTTGCCCAAATTGGATTATTACACGTGGTTGCAGCTCTTCCCCTATCCCTGACAGAGGAGAAAGGTGAGAGAAGATTCATCAATTCCTGGAGCAATGTGGGCAGCTTTAGTCTCCATAGCTTACAGCACCAGCTACATCCTTGCCTCCTACTACACAACCAGCAAGGGAGAAAATACAAGAAAACCCTAAACAAAAATGAGAAACTGCACCAGAATAAATACATCTAGAAAGCCAGGGGTGAAAATGCCAAAAAAAGTTACAATCCATACCAAGAAACAGGAAGGTATGGCACAGTTAAAGGCACAAGATAAGCCTCCAGATGACATAAAAGAATTGAGACAACTAATCATAGATGTTAAAACAAATCTCCTTAATAAATTCAATGAGATGGCTGAAGAGATTAAGGATATTAAGAAGACATTGGATAAGCACAAAGAAGAATTTGAAAGCATACATAGAAAAATAGCAGACCATATGGGAATGAAAGCTGTATTAAATGAAATTAAATTTATTTGAGGAAGCTGAAGAAAGATTAGTGAGCTCGAAGACATGCCTTCTGAATGTGAACATACAAAAGAACAGAAGAAGGAAAGAATGGAAAAAATTGAACACGATCTCAGAGAACTAAATGATAGCAAGAGACATGCAAACATACATGTCATGGGTGTTCCAGAAGGAGAAAAGAAGGGAAAAGGGGCAGAAGGAATATTTGAAGAAATAATGGTAGAAAATTTCCCAACCCTATTTAAGAACATAGATATACATATCCAAGAAGCACAACATACTCCCATCCAAATAAATCTGAATAGACAAACTCTGAGACACATACTAATCAGAATGTCAAATGCAAAAGACAGAGAATTCTGAGAGCAGCGAGAGAAAAGCAATGCATAACATATAAGGTATACCCAATAAGATTAAGTGCCAATTTCTCATAAAGAAACCATGGAGGCAATAGGGCAGTGGTATGATATACTTAAGATACTGCAAGAGAAAAACTGCCAGCCAAGAATTTTACATCTGGCAAGAACATCTTCCGAAAATGAGGATGAGATTAGAATATCCTCAGATGAACAGAAACTGCCAGAGTTTATAATAAAAAGACCAATTTTGCAGGAAATACCAAAAGGGAGTGTTAAAACCTGAAAAGAAAAGACAGGAGAGATAGGCTTGGAAGAGAGTTTAGAAATGATGACTGTATCAGTAACAATAACAAAGTTTCAAAAATAAAATGGCAGATAAAACATGAAGATCAAGATGGATGAAATAAGAATTGCCTTTACAGTATTAATGTTGAAAGTTAATGGATTAAACTCCCCAATCAAAAGACACAGATGGTGGAATGGATAAGAAAATGTACAACATCTATATGCTCTCTGCAAGAGACTCACTTTAGACCCATGGATATCAATGCAACAACCAAAAAAAAATGCTGATGCAGCTGTATTTATACCAGATGATATAGACTTTAAAAGCAAAATTGTTATTAGAGACAAGGAAGGACATTACATATTATTAAAAGGGATGATTCACCAGGAAGAAATAACAATCATAAATGTATATATACCTAACTACGATACCCCAAGATACATGAGGCAAACACTGGCAAAACGGAAGGGCGAAATAGATATCTCTGCAATAATAGTTGGAAACTTCAGTACAGCATTGGATAGAACATTGGGGCAGAGGATCAATAAAGAAACAGAGAGCTTGAATAACATGATAAATGGACTAAACCTAATAGACATATACAGAACATTGTACCCCCAAACAGCAAAATATACATTTTTTTCAAGTGCTCATGGATCTTTCTCCAGGATAGACCATATGTTCATTCACAAAGCAGATCTCAATAAATTAAACAAAATTGAAATTATACAAAGCACTTTCTCTGATGATAATGGAATAGAGTTGGATCAAAAAAGGGCAGAAAAAGGGAAAATTCACATATACATGGAGACTAACACGCTCTTAAATAATCAGTGGGGCAAAGGAGAAATTTCAAGAGAAATCAATAAATATTTTGAGACAAATGACAATGAGAATACAATATATCAGGACCTATGAGATGCAGCAAAGACTATGTTGAGAAGAAAATTTATAGCCCTCAATGTTTACATTAGAAAAGAAGAAAGAACTAAAATCAATGACCTAACTACACAGCTGGAGGAACTGGAAAGAAGATTTAATACCAATCTTACTCAAGCTCTTCCAAAAAATTGAACAAGAGGGAACACTACCAAACTCATTCTACAAAGCTAATAGCACCCTGATACCAAAGCCAGATAAAGATATTATGAAAACAGAAAATTACAACACCATTCCTCTAATGAATACAGATGCAAAAATCCTCAATAAAATTCTTGCTAATTGAATCCAACAGGGCATTAAAAGAATTATTCATCATGATCAAGTGGATTTTATACCAGACATGCAAGGCTGGTTCAACACAAGAAAATCAATCAGCATAATACACCACATTAATAAATCAAAGAAGGAAAATCACATGATCTTATCAATTGATGCAGAAAGAATTTGACAAAATATAGCATCCTTTCTAGGTAAAAATACTACAAAAATAGGAATTGAAGAAAACTTTCTCAACATGATAAAAGCCATATATGAAAAACCCACAGCTAACATTGTACTCAATGGAGAAAGATTAAAAGTTTTCCTGTTGAGATCAGGGACAAGACAATGATGTCCCCTGTCACCCCTGCTGTTTGATATAGTGCTAGAGGTTCTAGCTAGAGCAATCAGGCAAGGAAAAGAAATAAAAGCCATCCAAATTGGAAAGGAAGAACTAAAGATTTCATCAAATCACAGATGACATGATTGTATATATAGAAAATCCTGAAAAATCTACAACAAAGCTGATAGAGCTAATAAATGATTTCAGTAGGGTGTCAAGATACAAGATCAATATGCAAAAATCAGTGGTGTTTCTATACACTAGTTAAACACAATCTGAGGAGGAAATCAGAAAAAAAAATCCATTTACAATAGCAACTAAAAGAACAGCTAAATGACTACATTAACTAGACAAGAGCAGAAACAAGAAAATATGGCTTCAAAAGCAATAGAAGGACCTTATAGCACAATTGCTGGTTCCTCCTCAACCCATCTCTATGTAAGTTGGAGCCAGCTTGTGCTCCCATTATGGGTTCCTGGCCCAATGCCGGTGGGAGCATGGTAGCCCTGTGTACATACTGTGGTGCATGTATGTCAGTGCCAATCTATGGGGTTGCAGTCTGAGGAACAGAGCTGGGGAACTCATCTCAGGCTCATGCTCCCATAATCAGTCCAGAAGGCAGAGAAACTGATTGTAGACAACCAGGACCATGTGCAAAACAATTGGACAAATTGGACCAGACATAGCACTATCTGCATTAAGTCACCTAAGAGAAAACCCAGGGGGAGGTGAAAGTCTACTTCAAAGATGGTAGAGGGGAAGTCCATTCAAACTTCTTTAATTGTCAATGTTGAAATTCCTAAGGCCACTAGCAATGATAAAGAGATATCGGACTGAAGTTACTAATGTTGGAAAGGAAGGAAAATAAAAATAAGGGAATTATAAGGCAATTTTATTTACAAATATAAATATAGAATTGATAAGTTATATGAAATGGAACAATACCTCCCAAACCACCAACTACCAATATTCACCAAGTTTAAATAAATAAAATGAAGAGAAACCTAATTGTGAAGAAATTGAATTTGTAGCTACTAACCCTCAGAAAAGGACTTTTCCTGATGGTTTCAGGGGCAGATTCTACAAAATACTTAAAGACTTAAAAAGAAATTACACCAATGCTCTATAATATTTTGCATAAAATCATTTCATAAAACCAGCATTTCCCAATAACAAAACCTAATACAGACAGGAATAAAAAAGTAAACAACAAAAATATCTTTCCGACACTTTTGGTACAAAAATACTTAATAAATTATTAACTTGAACCCAGCAAGAAACACAGAGATTAATAAACAAAAATCAAGTGAATTTTTTACTGAGCAAGCACAGGTAGTTCAGTATTGGAAAAACTTCAATGGTTTCCATATATTGAGTCTAAATAAGAAAAATTAATAAGATCTTAGGAATTGATGTAGAAAAACATCTGGGGAAATTCAACATTCATTCTCTATAATAACTATCACCAAACTAGGAATATAAGGAAACTTTGAAATAATAAAGATCATCTATAAAAATTCTACCATTAAAATCATATACTTAGTGAAAGATGAATGTTAAAACACTAGGTTTGGGAATAAGAAAAGAGTGTGAATTTCCACCACTCCTGGAAGTAGTATAAAATCATAAAAAGTAATAAAACACTGAAAGATCATAAAAATGGCAAAAGTTTACCCCACTCACTGAAAACATGGTCTCGATATAAATTTCTCAAGGAATCTACACAAAAGGAAGACTAGCAACTAATAAGCCAGTTTTGCAAGGGCCCGGAATTCAGATAAAACATCCAATAATGTATTAGCAATATAAAACATAAAAGTAAAAATTTAAAAACAGAATATTACAATAAACCACATTACTACAGAAAACAAAATACCAAGATAAATATCAAAATGCAACATGTACAGAATCTGTAGGCTGCAACCTAAGAAACATTTGATGTAATATATCAAATATCTATGTTGAGATACATACTGTGTTTAAGGAATGCAAGAATAAGCATAACAAAGGTGGATTTTTATATTGATCTGTACAGTCACCAGAATCTTAGTTAAAACGCCTTCAGATTTTTTGTTGATCTAGACCAACTAGTCTTAAAACGTACATGGTGAAGTAAAAAAACTAGAATAGGCAAAACAGTTTTCAAAAAAGTAATAAATGTGGATGAATCACTATCTTATTTTAGGACTGACTCTAAGGTATGATTTTATGGCATAGTGACAGATCAATGGACATATGCAGAGAGTTCAATTGATGCATATGCATCAATTGATGTTTGACAATGATATAAAGCCTAGTCAATGGAAAAAGAATAATATTTTGAAAAAAATGTGAGAACATTTGGACATCTGAAAGTAAAATAAAAGGAACTCCTTCCTAAACCAACAACTGTACAGAAAAAAATTAACTCTAAATGTTGGTTGTACTATTGTTAAATTTTTAGAAAAAATACATAGAAGAAATTCTTCATGAATAAAGTTAGGCAAAGTGCTCTTAGAAATGACACCAAAAGCCCAAATCTTGATGACAGAAAATAATAATACATTGCACTTCATTAAAATAAAAACAACTTTTCTGAAAGAATGAAAAGAACAATACTTAGATTAAAGGAACATATTTGAAATTTACATAATGATGAAGGTCTTGTAACCAGAACATGTATAGAACAAAATACTACGAAGTAATAAAATAAACAATGTCATTAAACAGGTATAGACACTGCTCTAAGAGGATAAAGGATTGTAAAAAACACATGAAAAGACATTCAGCAGCAGTAGATATTATGGAAATACAAATTTAAACTAACTTGAGAAATCATGAAAAATAAAATATGACAACAATACCAAAATTTGATAGGATTATGTCACAACTGGAACTCTCCTACAATTCTGGTATGAATGTAAAATTGTACAGACTGTTGGGAAAATTTTGTCAGTTTTGAATATCAGTACCTATCATAGGGCCCCAATATTACACTGCTAGGTAATTATATGAGAGAAATGAAAATTTATGTTCATGCAAAAACTAGTATATATATATATATAGTCACTCTATTTATGATCACCTAAATCTGCAAACACACCCAGTGTTCTACAATATGAGAAAGAGTAAACCAATAGTGGAACATCGTATAATATACTTGACAATAAATAAGAATGAACTACTTATATATGCAAAAACTTAAAGGCAACAATTTGGGTGCAAATATCTTCAAATGGTCATAAGTTGACATACAGTATGTTTCTGTTTATGTGACCTTCTTGTAATGGCAAAACTGTAGTGATGGTACAGAGAACATTATTTGTCAGGGGTTAGGTTACGAGAATAGTGTGATTACAAAGAAAGGAGCAACAGGGAATAATTGCAAACCATTCTAGATCCTAATTGTGGTGGTAGTTACAAGAATCTATACATGTATTAAAGTTCATAGACCATATAGCTAAAAAGAGTCTTTTTATTGCAATTTAATTTTAGAATGATAAGTAAAAAAATAAAATGGGGAAAATTCAATGAACTATATTTATCTTTTCTACTTGTAATTTTTATTTCAATAGTAATTTTACTAAAGACATGATGATGATGATGATCATGATGACAATAAAACCAAGGAATAGAGCATTAACAATCCCTTCTTGGGTAGAAGAGATGAACAGATTTTTAAAAATCAATTAAATTTGACCTATCTTTAAATTTTTAAAATATAGAACTATAAAGTTATGAATTTTGACACTCTAGAATAATAAATGTATTAGGAACTGAGCCAGCTGCTTTAGATGAGATGTATGTAACACTGTCCTATGAAAGAGTGCTTTAATTATGGTTGATTGATTGATTGATTGACTCTCATTTATGGGCTTAATGGCTAGGCAGTCCAAAAAGAAGGAATCTCATTTCCAGATATCTCTCTCATAGTTCTTTCCTTTCCTGGGTTGTTGCTCTTAAACATATATTTTATGGTGGAACAAAAATTGCAAAGCCTAATTCTTGCCTGGCTAAAGTAAAAAAGAATGAAGACATCAATCACCTTTCTTATATGATTATGACCCAGATATTTGATCACATCCACTAAAATCTCATTAGCTTAACATCATATTTCTCCACTTAGCTACAAGAGATGCTGTTATGTATGCCAATGTCATTTTGATGGGAGATTCCTATACCCCCAACAGATCATAGAGTAAATATTGATAGATAATTAATAATTTGCCAAACAACAAATGAAAATTCAGAGTTAGAGATGATTTTAAATAAGCCTGATGAGGTTCAAATACTTCAGTGTAAGTATCAATACCTATACTTTAAGGATACTTAATTTTCATAATAACATGCTATTATATACATGACATTAATGAAAATAAGTGACAATATAAGTAATGTATACATATATACATTACATATATGTATACATCTATCACTAGTTGCTTGCCTAAGAGTTGTCTGAAATAAAAATAAAGCTATGCCTCCCAGTCTTGCTAGAGGAGGGAATAAGGGTGGATGGAGCCTTTTAACTCAACTTTTTGAAATATAGATTAAGTGGAATTTTTTTTGGAGCTTATTTCAGGAAAAATTCTAACTAGGGGCTTGATTAGGAACACACTTACTCTTCTGCCCCAACGACTTCTGTCTTTTCCTTTACAGGTGTCTGGACTGTGATGAAATGCTGGGCACTGCTATGCTCATTTGTACACTTGGGGAACCAGAGCCATGTGCTCAGGTCACTGAAGATAAAGTGTTAAAAAGTGTGCTCCCTGGTGAAGGTTGGAACTGACATTTCAATTCTGCAATCGTTAGTGTGGCAGAAAAGTAAAGCTTATTTTGCATTAGCAACATTTTGGGGAATGTTCTTTTATTCAAGAGTATCATGATTCCAAATTCACTAAACAACCACATTCCAGCAGTGAATAGGAGAAGGAGACTTGAAATCAATTAGGAGGAACATATAAGCAAGTCCTTATAGTTCATAATAAAATGTACATCTCTGTTGTCTGCAGCCTGAAACATAGAGGTGACATGCAAAGAAATAGAGATCAAAAGCTCTTTCATAAAAGAACAAGAAAAAAAAAAAAACCTTGCAAGGAGCTAAAAAGGCAATACAAATCTTCCAAATAATCATAGAGATAAAACAAAGAACAAGCATAAACACATAAAGCACATCGAGTCAAATTACTATGGTTAAATATGAATAAATGAATTCCCCAAAGAATCAAATGCATGATTAAATGTTTCAGCACTTTCCACAGTATTGGGGAAATTGACCAGAAATGAGGGTTTGTATGTAGAACATTAGGCATATTTTTCTTAGGATCATTGTTTTTATGGTAATTTTTTATTTTATCCAACATTTTATCTGGAAAATTTATAAAGATACATGTATTAGTCAGTCAAAGGGGGCTGACATCAAATACCAGAAATTGGTTGACTTTTATAAAGTGTGTTTATTTGGGGTAGAAGTTTACAGTTACTAGGCCATAAAGCATAAGTTACACCCCTCATCAAAGTCTATTGCCACATGTTGGAGCAAGATGGCTGCCCATGTCTGCCATTTAAATTTAGTGACATATATACTAAAAACAAAACGGGCTGCAAAGTAATTTTGAACTTTTTTCCTCAGGGGTAGTAGCACCAGTGCAGTAATTATAAAAGTAAGGAACTTTTAGTATAAACTATAGAAAATAATTCAATGTAGTAAAATCATTGGGTACCAGGATTTTTACTATGGGAAATAAGAACTATAAAAATAGAATGGGGATGTATGGAAGTATACATTGAGGTATTTTATTGATGTTTAATTGGAATTAGAAGAATTAGGATGAACTTCTGAGTTCTTAAAATATATATTTAAGTGTGTGTGATTTTAACTAAAACCAATTAATTTATAATGTTTTATAAGGTTATTGGTATTTCATGGCTGGAAGATCTAGTTAAGAATTACATGTTAAAATAGTATCAAAAACTCACTAATCTGGATCTAAAGGATTGTAACAACACCATTTTTCATGTGCATGGTTCATAGTGTCAACAACATAAAAGGGTGTAGTAATACATTAAAAATATTGTTGAAATTTACCTTTCTATAACAAAAATGCAAAATTATAGCAAGTTGATTGCATAATTATATATTATCACAATTTTTTTTCTGGTTACAGAAAAAAGTATACTAATAACGTCAATTGATTTTTGACTTTTGTCTGGTCACACAATTTCTGGACAAACGTTTCTTGTATCATACTCTGGAACATGAAAAGAAACAAAATTGTCACTCAGGCTCAATTAAGATTTCTTTTTCAACATATTAAGTTGATCAGTTATAAAATGAAAGTCCATTATTAGGTTGGTAAACATTTTTTTTCCAAGAAGAAAAGCACATTCCCTCTAGAGTCCTAACAGTTGCTTTTCCAAAGGGGAAAGGGGGCTTGATATAAATTACAGTACAAATTACATTATGAACTCTTTAACATTGTTGTTGGCTGGATCATTTTACTTTCATCATGTTGAAACTTCAGATTGGTAATGAAATCTCTGAAACTGAAAAAGCAAGAAATACTTTGCTAAATTCTGGATTGTCTAAGGTAAAAGATACAATTAGAAGTTAATATGTTGTGAAAATTTACACTCTAAAGAACTTGTTGAAACCAAATATTAATTAGGTAGGGCAAAGTATGTATTTTTAATATTAGTTTGGTTGGCTAAATAAAGGCATAAAAATGGTTTGAGATTAAAAATATGTGCATATGCACATGCAGATCTCCAATGTCCTTGCATGCAAATTTCTGTTGTATCTAAAGTGTGTTTCTGAACCTAGTACAGTGTTTTATATTTCCTAGCTATTCTGGTCTATGAACTCTAGTAGTCAAGAAGGATGTCACAAAGCAGAGGGAGAGACAATACTCTAGGAATTTTATGATTTCTATAGTTTATCAGCTATCAGTCATTGTGTTGAAAAGGAAGGTGAAAGAACACTTCTTTAGCAGTATTTTAAAAATACAATTCAAAAACCAATTTATTAATAAATTTTAATCATAATACTTCCTTGATATTAATGTATCATATAAAATTTTCTCTGAATTACCGTAAAATCTAACATCTAACAGTAGTAATTTTGCATAATGACTTCATTTTTTAGGGAAACCTGAAATAACTATTTGCTACAGAGAGAATCTTCATTTATGGTAAATTTGTCTTTGACCATTTGTAAATATATGTCACAGAAAAAAAATTAATTCCTCATTAATTTCCAATGTAAAGCTAAGCTTAGCCACAGTACCCCTAGCTCTGGATCCTCCTTAAATGGTTTGATATTTGTGAATATGAAATTATCTCACTTCAACATATGTAATTCTTGAATTCACTTGCTAATATTCATAACAAGTAATCCCACAAAGCAGATAGAGATTACATTGCATGAGGATTTTCCTAATTCTAGAGCATATTAGCTTTTTTTTCTTTTTTTCTTCTTGTAGGGCATATTAGTTTTTGATCCATTCTCTTAATAAGGGAGGTTATGAAAAGTTTTCCTCAGCAATATATTATTTTAAAAATATCTGGGAGAGGCTGTGACTCAAGCAGTTGAGCTCCCATCTCCCACATTGGAGGTCCTGAGATTGGTTCCTGGTACCTCCTGAAAATAACAACAACAACAAAAAAAACCAAGCAAAACAAATGAAAAAACTAACTCAGGGAAGCTGATGTGGCTCAGAGGTTGCATGCTGGCTTCCCATATATGAGGTCCCAGGTTCATTCCTTGGACCCTAGTACCTCAAAAAAAATCAATTTTATTTTTCTAAATATAAGGGCAAAGTCTAGTATTTAGTTATATTTGCATCAGGATGAGGGGTTTGTTAACATATATTCCTTACCACATGAACAAATTCTGCATTTTATATGCCAATACCAAAAATTTGGCTTGGGAAACATAAACATTCAAGGGCAAAATTTAGGGAAATCTATTGTCATTTTTTCATAACATATGTTGGTCATGTAGCCTCAGTAAATCCCATCTATGTGTTTTTAACAGGAAGTCTTCAGCTTATTTCTCTTAATCCTTTTGTAGAAAAAATAAGTCAATTTTTAAAGTGTGGTTATAAAGCTAAATAAGTACATTGAAAATTACTAAATAAATTGTAATATTTTTATCAAAATATTTGTCTTTACAAACTTCCTTAAATTTCTCATATACACTAATATTTTTCAATGAATTATGATATTCAATACTTTGCAGAATCTTGAATATTTAAGAACTTGATATTAAACAATGCAGATATTTTTTATTCTAGTATTTTTTTTTTAAACAAATCTATTTTATTGGTACATATTAACAAAGCATACAATTCATTCAATGTGTACAATAATAGTATTTGGGATAATCTCATAGTTGTGCATTCATCGTTTCAATCATTATTAGAGTTATTTTCATTATTTCAACAATAATAGTAAACAAAAAATGACAAACAATAAACAAGAAAATTCCTCACCTCTCCATCACTCTGTTTCCACTTCTTTATATATATATATATATTTTTTTAAGAGGTGCTTAGATTACCGAAAATACTACACAGAACCCCCTGGGATTCCCATGTTGCCCACCCCCCCACCTCCTGCCTCATCCCACACAAACATCTCCCACAAGTGTGGCCCACCACCCTCAATGGACTTACACATCCTGGGGCCTTGCCACCAGCCCTATACTACAGTTCACATCATAGACCACACTCTCTCCCACACAGTTCTGAGTGGTGTGTGCTGATTTAAAATGGCCTACATCGGTTGCCACAACGGTACTCAGGATAACCTCCAAATCCCAAAGAAGCCCCTGTATTTCAACTACTCGTCCCCTCCCTGCCCCAAAAGTGTCAAGTGGCCACTGGCTGTACCTCATTGTTATAATTTCTTCCATTGTTAGAATCACCATATGTGTACAACAGAATACCATCAAGTCTACTCTAGCCCATAGTTCTCCCCCCAATCCTGAGGGGACTGGGATGGTGATGTCCAAGTGAGAGAGGGCTTATATCCCATGGATATGGTGGGTGGGATGATTCTGCCTGCAGATGCAGGCCCTCTCCATTCCCTGGGATGGACATTGCCCATTGTTGTCTCCTCGCCAGGTGACTTGGATGAGTCCATTGAGCTGTAGGGTAGGAGTTGCAGCTCCACCAAGATTCCACACACACCTGGCACATAGGTAGGCCAGAGGCTCCAGTCTCTGGAAGTATACCTAAAAACTTCTGCATCACATATAGGTTTGAATAGAAGGGACTGATGAACCCTGTGCAGGGAGGACTTATTTGAGTCCAATTCTGTCACTCTCAGGAGCACAGATTCCAAAGTAGAGCCCACTGATAAGGCATCAGTCTCTGGGGCTATCCCCACTTATATAGGACCTGGGTGTCTCCAGAGCTCTCAGGAGCCCCTCTGTGTGGGGTGATAGGCACTTAGATGTTCTATGAGCTTCTACTGAGGTGTGCGTAAGAGTTACCTCTGGGATGACCTCCCGACTCTCTTTGAATTCTCTTAGCCACTTGAACTCATTTGTCTTTACCTTTTCCCCCTTTAATTCAAGGTCTTTTTCCAGTTGTGTTGCCAGTTGGCACTTGGTATTAATCCCTCGTTGCCAGGGAGGCTCATGCCCAGGAGTCATGTCCCACGTTGGGGGAAAGGTAGTGCAATCATATGCTGAGTTTGGCTTAGAGAGAGGCCACATTTGAGCAACAAAGAGGCTCCCAGGTGGCAACCCTTAGGCACCCCACAACTGCAGGCTAAGTCTCAGTTACAAGAGCAATGACTCACAAGAGTAGTCATCAATAAAAAGAACACATCAGTGGGTCATCCTCTTTTGACAGACACTGTCCCTGTGCTCAGAGGACTGTTGCCGCTCCCTTGGAGACTGTGGCAGAGCTCTCCAGGCTAGGAATTGAGATTCCCTCATTTATTGTGTGATTGTCCACCCATCCTGACCATGCCCCATCTTTTGATCTTTAGAACGATTTTGTATACCTTCATGTATATCCAGATGAACTAATTCCCATGAATCCCCTCCCAGACACCCCCCACGAATAATCCCCTGCAGTACCCATTGTAACCCTTCTGTGATCCAAATCCTCCATTAACATGTAGTCCATAAAATAATCATATACATTTACTAGGAAAAAGAAACAACTATGATAAGCTTACATGCAAGAGACAAACATAAGGAAACTCAAGGAAAAAAAAAAGAGAAGGAAAAAAAACAACCAACAAAACAAAACAAAATATAATTAGCGGATTGGGACATTCAAAAAAATGGGCAAAAAAGCAAAGGAAATACCTTTAAAATATATATATATACACATATACATATTTATTTATTCATTTTTTATCCCTTTCTCTTTTCATTTTTTGCCTTCCTTTTATCACTGTGTTATCGGATTTCCAGTGTGCCTTGACATCTTATTTTCTTTATTCACTCATTTTAGCAATCTTTTGTTCTTTGAATAATGTTATCCAAGCATTATGTGCTTATTATCATAATTTTCCTCAAAAGTTTCATTATTTATAGAGCATCAGTGGAAAGAGTTTGTTTTTTCTGAAGTAGAACACAGAGATACTGGTGTATAAAGGAAGGAAAGAATAGATATAGTAATAGTGCCATTAAGGAAAGAATATTAACAACTTCCAATTAATCTTGGTAATTCTTATTTAAACCTTTTTGGGGAAAAATAAAAACATGGCAGAAAATAATAATTCCATTTGTTTCAAGAAATCATTATATATAATTTGCATTATTTATGCTAACCATTTTACCTGAACCAAACATCACTGAAAATTACTACCAGCTTAAGAAATGAACGTTGAGAATAAATTTAGGGGAACCATAGAGTTATTTTGGCATTTTATTTTCCAAACAGACTTTCTGTTTGGAGTTTCTGGCCTACACGTGATGTTTTTCAAAAAAGAATATATTAGTTTTTAAAGTATCTGAAAAAATTCTACATAATTTTCAATTTACCTACATTCACTGAAATTAATTATTATTATAAAAAATCATAAACTTTGTGATAACTGGGCTCTCTGGTATGCTGAATGTAATTAGAATGGAAAATAAGGATAAATTAAAACAATATGAACTTTCATATACAAATTTTAAATGAAATGTACTCAAATATTGAAATTGTAATGGGAAAGGGATTTGAATATATATGAAAATAGGTCTGTTTTTGTTGGGTTCAAATTCAGACACTCCCAACTAAATTTCATTTCTATCTTATAGGCTTAATTTAATTCGTGTAAAGTTTATCTTTTGAGAATATAACATTACTCTTCATTTTTAAATGATTATGATTTTGAATTATATAATTATTGACATATTTATTGCTTTCCAATGGAAATACTTTGTCAAACCAGGTAACACATGAATCATTTGTATGTCACTGAAAATTTACATATAAGTATTTCACTATATGTCTGCTATTTCCCACCTTCATTAAAATTTACATTCAAGAGTAATATTCACTTTCTCTCTCTTAATGGGACTTAATGTTTAAACAAGGCATAGAATTATAATCAATGAGATAATACAAGGCAAAAATGGAAAGTGCCTAAGCAATGTGGAGGTTGGACCACCAACTTTCACTGAAATGTGAAAACACAAAGTCTCCTGAAGGATCAACAGCAGTTTCACCTTCTTATTAAAAACCTGAAGTGAATTTCTATAATTATCATAAATAATGAGATATTTTTATCAGTATTTCTAATAATTTGAGATCTCTAATGAAAATAAAGCTAACCCAATTCAACCTCTATCAGGACCAAACTATTTTCCATGTGTTGATCTTCACTAAGCACCTAGATTTTTTACCCTAACCTTTGTACTTTTGTTTCATTTGCTCCAGAAAGACCTGTGTGGAGAGAGGAGCTGGACATCTACAATCTTACCACCATGAAGGAGTTTTTCCTCTTAGGGCTCTCTGATCTTGCTGAGGTGCACTATCCTCTCTTTCTATTTTTGGCTGTCATTTATCAGGTCACCTTATTGGGAAACTGTGCCATTCTCCTGGCTATTGGGGCTGAGAAAAACTCCACACACCCATGTATTACTTCTTGGTAAATCTGTCCCTCTTAGACATATCCTGCCCATCAGGTATTATCCCCAAGATGCTTGAGAATTTCTTGACTGAGAAGCAAAGCATTTCTTTTGTTGGGTGTGCTTTGCAGCTTTATTTCCTGGTGGCCTTGGCAGGGACCGAGGTCTTCCTGCTTTCCCTCATGGCTTATGACCGGTATGTGGCCATATGTTTCCCCCTTCATTACACCCTTATTATGACCAAGGTACGCTGTGCCTAGCTGACAGCTGGAACCTGGGCAGTAGGATTTCTTCATTCCCTTCTACATACTGTGTTCAACCTCCTCCTGTCTTTCTGTAAGTCCCATCAGGTTAACCAGTATTATTGTGACATCCCGCCAATGGTGGCGCTCTCATGTTCTTCCACGTATGTGGCAAAGATGCTTGTTTTAGTGGTAGGAGGGATCTTGGGGATCAGTGCCTTTCTGATCACCCTTATTTCTTATATCTACATTATATCTACCATCCTAAAGATCCAGTCAGCCAAAGGGAAGCGCAAAGCCTTCTCCACATGTGCTTCTCACCTCATTGTGGTCTGTCTGTTTTATGGCACAATACTATTTACTTATTTGCGTCCCTCCTCCAGTCAACACTCCCCAGCCAGAGACAGACTCATTTCAATGCTGTATGCAATTATTACCCCAATGATAAATCCCATAATCTACAGCATGAGAAACACAGAGGTTAAAGGAGCTCTCAAAAATTTTTATGTTACAGCAAACATAATAGTGACAAAAAACTTATTTAGCCCTCCACTTAGATTGAACCCATAGGAAGAATTGGAAGAATTTATGGAAAGAACATCTACAGCTAGATATCTATCTATATAATACACACATACTCACACATACAATGGTACACATATGCACACAGACACATATATTTACTTATTGTTATGTCCATGCATTTATTACATCTATCTCTGTCCATTGGGAATATTTTTTAAAAATCATTCAAATATAGCATTTCTGAGAGCAAAACAGAAAACTGTTAATAGCAGTGGTATAAGTGGTATAGATGCACCTTTCTTATGTAAATATAGTATCTGTGGTCACGTTACCTATGTCCATATATCTATAGCTATAGCTATATCTATATCTGTATCTGTATCTATATCTATATCTATCATCTATATCATTTTTATTTTTATATTTTTACATCTATATCTTTTTTTATTTATATATGTATATCTATTTAAAACCATCTGTAGATATTCCTCTTACTTTCTTTACCTTAATTGCCTCCTTCTTATCCTCATGTGCCTTGTTAACCTTATCATTTCACTTTTCCTCTTCTTCAACTTTGATTTCCATTTACTCTTCATTTCTCCATGTCACCCCTTTTTATTTGACCATATGAATTGTCATTTTCACCTGTCCTTTTAATTAGATTATTTGAATATCTGAATATCTGACCTTAGTTATCTAATTTTAGAATATTATTATTTTAATGTCAGCATGTTCAACACAGAAATTATCATCCTCTACCACATGCGAACATGGACAAAACCTTTTATAGATTACCCTATTTTTAATAGTAATATCAATGTTTCCTAGCTATCCAGTTTAAAATTGTCAACATCAGGCTCTTCTTTCTCATGATGCTTACCACTTGGATTCATTGTGAATAGAGACCTGTCACTTCTGACTTTATGTTACTCACCATTTTTCCTTGATTTTTTCATTCTGTCTCCTTAGAAATCAAAACCTTCTCTGTGAAATACTGCATAAGTTATACACAATTTCAAATCAACAATTATGTTTAATCTTTTCTACAATAGACATCAACTCTATGCATTCCTTTTACTTCCCACAAAAAATATCCCTAGGCTGGTGATCACATTTAATTGTGTTCTAGTATAAAAGGTAATTTACACTTATTTTGCATTTCTTCACTATTCACACTCTAGCATTCGGTATCTTTGCTCTTCCTATTAACCACCTTCTGAACATTTGTTATGAATATGTACAGGGATCCCATCAATAGGAAGTATGTTTATGTTATTAAAAAGCTAACTGTTCTATATACATCTGATCTGAAATTGATTTTTAGTCATCATCCAAGCTTTATCAAATAATAGCATTTTCTTATGTAGCATTGCCTCCAATTCTAGAAGCTATAAGCACTTTGATATGCCAAAATATGGGATCATGTAGATTTTCCAAAATTGGCAATGTCCCAATATATGTTTTCCGTAACTTTCCATTGCTATTTATAGAATTAATTGCTCAAATAACTGTTACTTAGATTTAAGCAGAGTGGATAAATCCATACACACTTGAAGAAGGAAATAAACTAATAATTATACATATTTGATATTTGTCTTGCTTTATGCTTTCATTTTATTCTATATAACATAATGTAAATCTGACATGAAAGAATCAAGTAAAATTCCTATTTTATGAAATCATCATGGAATTTGTTAAATGAAAATACATATTAATAAAGTTAAATTGTGACAGTTTGATATCATTTATGAATTCCACAAAGAGATATTGATTATGTTTGTAAACTGGTCAGTTTCTCTGTGTGTGATACCCCTTTGGTTGTATTAAATTCAGAAATTTCACTTTTACTTTAGTAAATCAAGATTAGGACTTTGATTCAACCATGTCATTAGAGTGAGACTCAATGTTGAGTCCCAACCACTTGGTGGGCTAATAAAATAGACTCTCACACAAAAGTGGATGCAAAGGAGAACACAGAAAAAGATGCAGCAGAGGAGAGAACTAAGCTTTGATACTGAAGCCCCAAGGAGAGATGAGACAATCACCTGATAATTTACAGCTGACCTTGTGAAGAGACCAGAGCAACAGGCCCAGAAAGAAACAAACCCCTGGAAGATTGACAAGTTCTCCAGCCTACAGCTGAGATCAGAAGAAACTGTGCCCACAGAGTTTTAAGAGAAAGAAGAAGGCTGAACCCTTGTAGACATTGTCTGCCATCTTGCATCAACACATGGCAACAGACTATGAATAAGAAAATACCTCTTGTGGTACCTTGAGTTGAACTCTTTAGGGCCTTGTAACTGTAAGCTTCTACCCCAATAAATACCCTTTATAAAAGCCAACAGAATTCTGGTATCTTTCATCAGCATTGCTTTGGCTGACTAATAAATAAGTAAAACCTTAACACTCACCCAATTTTTATATTCAGATTCTTGCAATGCAGACTGGTCAGAACTTGCACCATAAAGAGAACTAAGAGCATTCTTTTGACTTAAAAATTTTCAGTATTCTCCATAGTGTTTAACATGGCCCAGAATCACATTATTAAACATTTGAAATATGTAGGATACAATGTACAACTACTTGAAATATAAAGAACAAGGCAAACATTAAACATCAACAAGTAAAGGAAAAGAACATTTTTAAAATGTTGATACTAAGGTGACATAAATGTTAGAATTATATGACAAAGGATTTAAAGCAGCAATTATATAAAAAGCTCAAATAAATAAGGGGAAACATTCTTGAAATTAATGGATATTAGAAAAACTGAGGAGAAACAGGTGGAATCAAAGGGGAATTTTGGACCTGAAAAAATATATTAACTAAAACAAACAAACAAAAAAAAACTATTAGGCTGCAAAATAATATGGAGATCACAGAGGAAATGTCAAAATATTAGAGACAGATAAATAGAAATTATCCCATCTTAACCAGAGAGATGCAAAGTATTCAAAAAATATATAAATGAACAGAGTCTTAAAGATCTGTGGTAGTAATAAAAGGTCTTACATACATATTATAGGAAAGCCAAAAGGATAGGAGGAAGAAAACAGTGGGAAAAAAGAAAATTGAAGGAAATATGGCTTTAATGTGCCCAGTTTAGGAGAAAAAAAAAAAACAATGATCATTTCCAGAAGCTAAAGCATTTTTAACCAAGGATGACACCAAAGATATACATGCTTACCACATCATAAAAAAACTTCCATATTCTAAAGAAAAGAGAAAAATCTTGAAAGCAACCAAAGAAAAATGTCACATTATATACTCATCAATATCCATGGAGGCCAAAAGGAAGTGGAAAAAAATAGTTAAATAGCTGAAAGAAAATAATGGTTGATCCAGAATTTTATAAGCAGAAAGATCCTTCAGGAATGTGATGGTTAATTTCATGGGTCAACTTGCCCAAGTTGTTTTGTCTAGTTGTTTGGTCCAACACTGTCTTACTTAGTTACTGTGAAGTTTTATTGTAGACAGGATTTGCATTACAATCAGTTAATTGCATCCATAATAAAAGTAAATATTGCCTTTAGCAATTTGGGGTAATCTCTTCATCCAATCAGTTTGAGGTTTTACAAATGAGAATTGTAGATTCTATCTCTGCCTCAACATGAATGCAGGCTCTTGCAGGAATTTCCAACCAGGCCTTTTCCCCTGGGGTATTCAGACTAAGGACTTCAACATCAATCTTTATTAGACAATCCAGATAGGAGTTTGCTCAGTGAAGTTCATACCTACCAGTCTCTTTGTTGTTTCTGGAGTTTCCTGACTAATACAGGAATGAAGTGAAATCAAGACATTGTCAGATAAAATTAATAGAGGAATTCATTGGTAGCAGACTGGTAACAATGGCTAAATAAGCTGTTAAAATGAAGGAAAATCAGAAAGAATACTGGAATACCTTTAATGAAAGAAAGCCATCAGGAATGCTACATCTGTGTTAATATATAATACATTATTATTCCTGGAATTCGTTAATTAATTTTGGATGCAAGGCACAAAAATATAATATTGTCTCATACAGTTGATAAGGGATGTAAATCTTAAAACTTAAGATAACTAAAGCCAAAAATGAGAAAGCAATTGATCAATATGTTGGTAAAATTTCTACATTCCACTAAAAATGATAAAATATTGATTATAAGATGACTGTGAATATCAAGGTACATAGTTGTGGTAAGAAAAATGCCTAAAAATATCCACCATAAATTTTATGTTCTAATGTACAGAACATGATAATATAAGTGATCACTCCCATGTTTATACTATATATGGTACAGCTGGCCTTAAAATAGGAATACTATCTGGAAATATCCACAGGCTGCAATGTAAGGCATGAGCCCTCAAAATCAGAGTGCTTTCTCTGGCTGATGGCCAAATGGGAAGTCAGGAAAATATGATACATGGGAAATACTCAACACAATGATGCTGACTTTGAAGATATAGGTGGCCATGTGGAATAGGAATAACAGGTCCTAGTTTGTCTTATAGTTTGTCATACTAGGAATAACAGGTCCTAGTTTGTCATAGGAATAACAGGTCCTAGTTTGTCTTATAAGCATGACATTCCTAATTGTTTTGGCACAAATCATCAAGCAAAATAGTGTAGCATCATGGTTTTATATAAAATAAACACATTCTCCACTTGGTTGAAGGGGAGAATAGAAAATTTCTAGAGGAAATGACAAAGGCTGTATCCTCACCCAAAATCAGTGCTTTGCAATCCAAGGAACCTAGTAAAGACAGTTTCCTCAGATGGAGAAACTTTATTTGAAGGAAGAGGTAGGTTTTTAGGAGGTTAGATTGATGAAAGTAACAAGAGTCCGTGGAGTATGAAAGACAAAAACTGGACTCATCTCTTCGGGAACCTGGTCTCTTGGAAACAATCAGCAGGAATTTTTTTTTCTGTCCAGGCTAGAGTCCCAAGGGATATAACAGATCAACAGTTGGAGTAAGAAGATGCAATTGTGCCTAAGGAGCACTATAAAGAAGCTGTAAATACCTCCTCTGTGGCTCTGCCTCAGCTTGAGCAACCTCGGGCTAGATGGGGCATGGTGGTTTCTCTGGGACCCTAGATCTGGCTGGGGGACCAATGCCTGACTCCTTCTTGCTGTCTTGTCTGGGGACAGAGTTTCACTCTCCATCATCAAACACTCAGTGAAGAATTTGGATTTCCACCTGTAGAAGTTCCGTTCTAAGAAACCCTCCAGGCAAGGAGGAGAACCAAGTAGATATTGCAGGAAGGGGTCTTGATGAATGGTATCTGAGAGCTTTTATCAAAGGTTTTCTGAAAGCTAATTCAGTGTAGTCCAGGAAAAAGTGATATCCTTGCTTGTTTCCCTCCCTGATTAATTAACATTTCATATTTATTATATTTTTAAAAGGAATATTTCATTGAATTCACCAATGCAGGTTTCATTGATAACCATTAAAAATGGGTTTGGAAGCCCAGTTAGAGTAAGGAATTTGTGGGATAAAGTTGATGCAGGAAAATCAGATCTGTCCAAGTGGCTTTGCAGTGAAGGCAAGAAGGGAAAATTGGTGTATTAGCAGTGAATATATATGCAGTGAAGTGAGGGCATTTCTTTTTTTATTTTTTATTTTTTAAGACAAGATACAATTGAGCATCCTTGTATATTGATGGAGAAGTTCCAGTCCACAACAGGAAGATAAGATGCTGCCATACCAATACTTTCATATTGGGTATTTTTCTTATTGTGGTTAGATTTGTTTCTAAAAGTTGCATCACTCTCTGCAATTATTTGAAAGGATTTTTTCTTTATGATTAGTCTACCTGTCAACTTCGTACATTTCACAAGCATATTTGAATCAACATCTCTTTATGTGGTATGAAATTATAACTATAGGTTTCTGCTTCCTCCATGCAATTTTTACAAGTGTAGCAATATATTTTATTTCCAAGTCTTTTTTATTAAATCATTAATCCACATAGATATAATTAAATTATTATGTTCCATCTTCTCTCAGAATTTACATTTAAATATTCCCTTCAACTTTGTCTATTATCATTCTTTGGAAACAACTACATTTAATCTGATTTAGTTCTCCCTGCTATTTTTAAAAATTTATTGAAGTATGTCACTAATACATGAACATACATAAACAATAAGTGTATAGCAATAGTTGTGAACTTACAAAACAAACATACATAACATCATACAGGGCTTTCATACCTCACCATAACATCAATAGCTTGCATTGCTCTCAAACATTTTAACTAATGATTAAAGACAATCCTCAAAATATTACCACTAACCAAAGTATTTTCCCCAGCCCACCCCACCATCATTATTATTTTTATAACATTTACACATGAACATACATAAACAGTAATTGTATAGTAAATGTGAACTTACAAAGCTAATATTCATAACATCATACAGGGGTCACATGCATCAACCCTCAGAAGAAGAACAAGAGAGAGAAGATGCAAATACACAAAATAAGAAATGACATAGGGGATATCACCAATGACCCCAAGGAAATAAACAGTATCATCAGAGGATAGTGTGAAAAATTATATGCCAACAAGAAGGATAATTTAGAGGAAATGGACAAATTTCTAGAAACTCAAAATCAGCCTACATTGACAAAAGAAGAAATTGATGAATTGAACAGACCAATTGCATTTATAGACATAGACTCTGTCAACAAAAATCTCCCAACTAAGAATTGCCCAAGACCAGTCGGCTTCACAGGTGAATTCTATGAAACATTCAAGAACGAACTAACACAATCCTGCTTCAACTCTTCCAAGAAATAGAAGTAGAAAGAACATTGCTTAACTCATTCTATCATGCCAAATTATCTAATAACAAAGCCAAACAGAGATGCCACAAAGAAAGGAAAATTACAGACCAATCTCTCTAATGAAACTGCATGCTAAAATCCTCAACAAAATACTTGCTAATTGTGTTCAACAACACATCAAATGAATTATGCACCATGACCAAGTGGGATTCATCCTGGGTTTGCAATGATGTTTCAACATAAGAAAATCAATCAATGTAATACATCACATAAACAGATCAAAAGAAAAAAAATCACATGATCCTCTATAGATGCAGTAAAAGCATTCAACAAGATACAGCACCCTTTCCTGATAAAAACACTGCAAAAGATAGCAATAGAAGGAGACTTTCTGAACATGATAAAGGGTATAAATGAAAAACCAACAGCTAACATCACCTTCAATGGTGAAATACTAAAAACTTTCCTTCTAAGATCAGAAACAAGATAAGGATGCCTACTATCATGGCTCTTATTTTACATTGTCTTTGAAGTACTTGCCCAAGCACTGAGGCAAGAAGATATGAAAGGCATACAAATTGGAAAGGAAGAACTAAAAATTTCACTATTTGCAGATGATCTTATACACAGAAAGCCCTGAGAAATCTAGAAAAAAGGCTTCTAAAAATTATAATTGAGTTCAGTAAAGTCAAAGGCTATAAGATAAATGCTCAAAAATCAGTAGCATTTCTTTACACCAATAATGAGCAATATGAGGAGGAAAACAAGAGAAAATACAATTTAAAATAGTAACTAAAAGAATCAAATATCTAGGAATAAATTTAACTAAAGATGTAAAGATGTTAACTACAGAAAACTACATAACACTGATGAAGGAAATCAAAGAAGACTTAAATAAATGGAAGAGCATTCCCTGTACATGGATAGGAAGAATATACATCATTAAGATGTATATCTCCAAAACTAATCTACAGAATAAATGCAATCCCAATAAAAATCAACACAGCATTTTTAAATGAATTAGAAAAACTAATTACAAAATTTATTTGTAAGGGTAAGAAGCCCTGAATTGCCAAAGACATATTGAAAAAGAAAAATGAAATTGGAGGTATCCCACTAGCGGACTTTAAAACATATTACAAAGCTACAGTGGTCAAAACTGCATGGTACTGGCACAAAGATAGACATACTGATCAATGGAACAGAATTGAGAGATCCTCACATATACAGCCATCTGAGACATTCGAAAAGGCCACCAAGCCCCCTCAACTGGGAGTGAATGGCCTCTTCAATAAATGGTACTTGGGGAAATGGATATCCATTCTAAAAGAATGAGAGAGGAACACCATCTCACACCTTATAAAAAAATCAACTCAAGATGGATCAAAGACCTAAATATAAGAGCCAAAACCATAAAGACCTTGAAAGACAATGTAGGGAATCATCTACAGGACCTTGTAATGAGAAATGGTTTCATGAACTTCGCACCCAAAGCATGGGCAGCAAAAGAAAAAATAGGTAAATGGGAACTGCTGAAAATGAAAAACTTTTGCACCTCAAAGGATGTTATCAATTAAGTAAAAAGGCAGTCTACCCAATGGTAGAAAATATTTGGCAATCATATATCTAATAGGAGCCCAATATCCAGCATATATAAAGAAATCCTACACATCAAAAATAAAAAGACAAACAATCCATTGAAAAAATGAGCAAGCAACTTAAAAGACAGTTCTCCAAAGAAGAAATACAAATGGCTAAAAAGCACATGAAAAAGTGCTCAACATCACTAGCTATTATGGAAATGCAAATCAAAACTACAATATGATACCATCTCAAACCTGTTAGACTGGCAGCTCTTAAAATAGAGGAGTATAAGTGTTGGAGAGGGTATGGAGGAATGAGAACACTCATCCACTGCTGGTGTGAATGTAGAATGGTCCAGACAATATGGATGACAGTTTGGTGGTTCCGCAAAAACTAACTATAGAATTGCCATATGACCCAGCATTCCACTGTTGGCTATATACCCAGAAGAATTGAAAGCAAAGATACAAAAAGATATATGCACATTAGTGTTCATAGTAGCATTATTTACTAATGCCAAATGTTGCAATCCACCCAAATGCCCATCAACAGATGAATGGATAAGCAAAATGTGGTTCATACATATAATGGAATATTACTCAGCTGTAAGAAGGAATACAGTGCTAACACATGGGATAACATGAATGAATCCTGAGGACCTTATGTTGAGTGAAGCAACCCAAAATTGAATGATGAACAGTACATGACCTCACTGATATGAATTAAGCAAATTGAGCAGACTCACAGGGCTCTTATCTGGAAGATAGGTTTACAGGAAATAGAAAAGGAGAAGAAGGTTGTGAGTCACAATACCTACACAGATGTATTCTATGATAAGATGAAAGTGTGTAGTTACTTATTTAAGGGATATGACAGGTAATATTATTGGTTTGGGTGGTGCAGGTTGGACAGGTGGGTAGATGGGGGAGGGTGGGTTGGAAGGTCCATGGAACTGGGGGAGGGATCGGAGAGGGACCAGGTGAACACTGGGGATTTGCAGGTATGTGGTTGAAAGTACAAAGTTGGGAATGCTCTTATGGCAATATGACAAGGAAGGGTTATTGGTTTAGGGTTTTGGTTGGCGGGGGGCATTTGTAACAGGGCACACCTGGAGCAGGCTTCTAGGGAATGTGTGAGTGTTCATTCAGTCATAATGTGTTGTACCAGTGGGTGGAGACCCATATAATGAGTGGGAAGGAGTTGGACTCCCATCCTTGGGAGAATCAATTTGTTCTCAAATAGAGAGTTGTGAGTCTCTCGAGAGCATGGGTGGTTCCTAATAGGGGAGGTCAAACCAGCATGTCAAGACCTCAGTGTTGTTCCATGTAACTATGTGTCTTGTCATCCAAGGAGTGAAGCCAGGGTGTCACTGTGGGCCCCAAGGGGAGGGGGAGGGAGGAATAGAATAGATCAAACAAGGGGTATTTAGTGGGCAATGGAAGTGTTCTACATGATCTTACACTGATAGACACAGGCCATGTTAAATATCATCCAAATTTATAAAATTGTACAGTCTAAAACATAAACCATAATATAAACCATTGACCATGTTTAGTTGCTATGTTTCACTATTTCTGTATTAGTTATAACAAAGGTATCATCCACATATAAAAATGCATTAATATGGGTAGGAAGAAAAGGGGAGGTTGCTGGGTATATGAGAGTCCCCTGTATTCTGTATGTGACTTTACTGTGACCTAAAACTTCTATGAAAACAAAATGAAAAAGAGTAAGACACTGGGGAATAAATGGAATAAAATGCCACTGTAGAGACAGGGCACCAGATATTACAGGGATGAAAGGCAAAATGCCAAAAAATTTTAAAAAATATTTTTATTTATTTTTAATGTCCCAATATTTTTATTTGATTTTAGCTCTAGTTTTTAAAGTTTTTTTGTATTTTTTCTTATATTTAAACATTATTATTATTTCACTTTCCTATTAATTGTATTTGGCTATTTTAATGGCTTCATTTTTGAAGAAGCCTTGGATCACAGAAGGGTTACAACTAGGGCAGAGCAGGAACATTGGTGTGGGTGTCAATGATGGGGATTACATGGCATAGATATAAGGTATATAAAATGTTCAAATGTTCTCAGGGCATTGTCACAGTGGGTGGAGACTCACACAATAATCAAGAGA